>CAUYLG010027058.1:0-46859 GCA_963573385.1 Cacajao melanocephalus
CCGGGAATCTCCCAGTCTGTGGGCAACAAAAATTCGTCTGAAAGTGCGGCGTCCACTCGCTCTCTGCGCTTTCACTGGGAGCTACAATCCTGAGCTGTTGTTAATCGGCCATCTTGGATCTCTCCGGAATGATATTTTTTAACTGCTAAGATAAAAGTAACTGCCAGTCTAGAATTTTATATTCTGAAAAAATATTCTCCAAGAATGAAAGTGTAAAAAGACTTTTAATGAAAAAAGTAGGAAGAACTTTTCACCAGAAGATTCACACCAGAGGAGGATTCACACTAAAGGGAGGAGGAAAATGGTTCCAGATGGAATCTTAGAGATGCAGGAAGGAATGAAGGAAAATAAAAAGGTTCAGTATCTCAGTAAATATAAATAAATATTGACAGTTTAAAATAATAAAAATAATTAAATCTCATGTGGCTTAACATTTAGATTGAAAATATATAAGGACATGTAAGTTGAAATTAAAGGATTCATGATCTTGTGTTGTCTGGGAAGAGGTAAAAATATCAATTTATACCAGACATTAATGAGTCAAAGACGTATGTTGTAATTTCCAGGGTAATCACTAAAAGAATAGTAAAATAGAATGTAGCTAACAAGCAAATAGAAAGGAAAATGGAATAATAAAAAAATTCAATCAAAAATAAGGCAAAGATGAGTGTGGTGGCTCACTTTGGGAAGCTAAGCTGAGAGGATTGCTTGAGTCCAGGAGTTTTACACCAGCCTGGGCAACATATCGAGACCTCCCCATCTCTATTTTTAAAAAATAAAATAACAAAATAAGGCAAGATGGGAGAGGAAAAGGAATACAGAATAGGTAGTACAAATAGCAAATAAATAATAAGATGGCAAATTTAACTCTAAAAATGCTCCATATAAAAGTCAGAGAGCTCTATTTAGATAGTCAGAATGGATTTTTAAAAAACTGTATGCTCTTATAAGAGACCTATCTAAAATAGAAAGACAAAGAAAGGTTCAAAGTAAATATGTAAAAAGAGATATCATGCAAACATTAACCAAAAGATAGCTGGTTATTAATATCAAAGCAAAGCTTTCTTAGTATCAAACTAGACTCTAGAAAAAAATCTTTATTTACAGATAAAAGGGACATTTCATTATTATTAAAAGTTAAAATTTCCAGAAAGATATAATTATTCTAAATCTGGTATTACCTAGTAACACAGATTCAAAATGTATAAGTCAAATATTTACAGAAGCATAAGGAGAGACAAATCCACAATTGTGGTAGAAAATGTTAACACATTTTTCAATGTTAGAACAGGCAGACAAAAAAATTACTAAGGTTAAAAAAGATCTGAATAACACAATAAATAAGCTTGACTTAGTTTAGTTGACATAAATAAAACACTGTTGAAAAACTGCAGAACATATGTTCTTTTCATGAACCCATAAACATTTTTCTTAAAATGGCCATATAGCTATAAAGAAAATTTCAACAAATTTTGAAGTATAACTTCATACAAAATAAATTTTCTGGTCACAATGCAATTAAACTAGAAAGTAAACAAAAGATAACTAAGAAATCCTCATATATTTTGAAATTGTGATATACATTTTCAAATAATCTATGGGCCAGATAAGAAATCACAAAGGACATTTGAAAACATTTTGAGATTAAAAATTTTTTAAATGCTATATATCAGTCTTTAGGTTATACATCTAAATTTGTGCTTAAAGAGGAGTGCATAGCCTTGACTTCACATGTTAGAAAAAGGCAAAATTTGAAAATTAATGACATAAGAATCTACTCAGCCGTGTGCAGTGGCTCATCCCTGTAATCCCAGCACTTTGGGAGGCTGAGGCAGGCAGATCACTTGAGGTCAGGAGTTCAAGACCAACCTGGCCAACATGGTGAAACCCCCATCTCTACTAAAAATACAAAAAATTAGCTGGCATGATGATATGTGCCTGTATTACAATCCCAGCTACTTGGGAGGCTGAGGTGGGAGAATTGCTTGACCCAAAAGACAAAGGTTGCAGTGAGCTGAGATTGTGCCAGTGCACTCCAGCCTGGGTGACAGAGTGAGACTCTCAAAAAAGAAAAGAAAAATCTATTTCAAAAAGGTAGTATAAATATTAAATAAAATAAAAAATTGAGATGACACAAATAACCAGTATCAAGAATTTTAAAAAAGGAGTATAATTTTAGGTCTTACATACATTTAAAATATCCTAAATGGATATTATGAACAACTTTAATCCAATGATTTCTAAAAATTTAGATGAAATAGATAAATTCTTAGAAAAGTACAAAATAAAAAGGAACACAAAACAAAAAAATTGTGAAGTCATATAACTATTAAATATTAAATTGCTAACTAAAAACTTTATCACAAAGAGGACTCCAGGTCCAGATGACTTCATTAACAAATTCTACCAAACACTTAAGGGAGAAATAATGTAATATTTTATACATTCTTCCAGAGGATAATAAAGGAGGGAACAATTCCCAGTTTGTTCTATGAGGCATCATAATCTTGCTACAAAAACCTGACAAGTACACTATAGAAAAGGGGATTACAGGCTGGGCATGGTGGCTCATACCTGTAATCCCAAAACTTCAGGAGGCCAAGGCAGGAGGATAGTTTAAGGCCAAGAGTTCAAGAATACCTTGGGTAACATGTTGAAACTTCTCTCTCTACAAAAAATTAAAATATTAGTCCAGCATGGTGGGGCATACCTATAGTTGCTGCTATTTGGGAGGCTGAGGAGAGAGGATTGCTTGAGCCCAGGAGTGCGAAGTATTAGTGAGCTATGATCATGCCACTGCACTGCAGCCTGGGCAACAGAGTAAGACTCTGTCTCAAAAACAAAGCAATTTAAAAAAAAAAAAAGAAAAGGAGATTACAGGGCAATATCACTCATTAACACGGGAGCAAAATTTCTAAACATAGCATTAACAAACAAAAAAATCTTGCATTATATAAAAAGTATAATATATCCCAGCCATGTTGAGTTCAATTTAGGAGTGTAAGATTGGTTTGTTATTTGGATATCAGTCACTGTAATTCATCACATTAACAGGATAGAAAAGAAAATATCATTTCCATAGTTTCATAAAAAAATTGTTTAATCAGCTGAGTGTGCCCAGCACTTTGGGAGGCCAAGGCGGGTGGATCACCTGAGATCAGGAGTTCGAGACCAGTCTGACCAACGTGATGAAACCCCGTCTCTACTAAAAAAATACAAAATTAGCTGGGCTTGGTGGTACATGCCTGTAATCCCAGCTACTTGGGAGGCTGAGGCAGGAGAATTGCTGAAACCCAGGAGGCGGAGGTTGCAGTGAGCCGAGATCGCACCATTGCACTCCAGCCTGGGCAATAAGAGCAAAACTCCATCTTAAAAAAATGTATTTTTAAAATAAAACTTAACATTCATTCATCATTTAAAAAACTGCCTTAGCAAATAGGAATAGAAGAAAACTTCCTTCATCAGATGAGGGTTATCCTTCAAATGAAAGGGGAGCCTTTGACACTCATCTCTGGTATCAGTCTGTTTGCTTGATCTAATGCAGATCAGCTGAACCTTCTCCTTGCCTAGCGCTGAAAGGGGTGGGGGAAGTGAGCTTCCCAAGTCGTTATTTGTCTCACTACACTCCTATAGGTACATCTATATAGGATGCTAACTGATAATCAGAAGGTTGCTTTGTGAGAATGCAGTCGGAGGGGAATGGATGAGATGATTTTCATAGCCAGTATCTTTTAACTATGAAAAGCTGATATGTACATAGATAGGAACGTTGAATCATATGGTGACCATTTCTTTTCTGTTAATACATTTTTGCTTTAGACTGAGTGTAATACTGCTATGGCTTTACACATGCTAATACTGTATAGTCATTCTCTAGTTCCTGTTGATCTGTCATTCAACTTTGGGTCTCTCAGTGAGCCAGACTGTTTATTTATGTTACATTTCGCATATCCTATGACCTTTTCTCATAATGACCTCCCCATCCTTACACCATCTCCTATCTTCATTTACTTAGCAAACTCCTATTTCTTCTTCTGCAAACCAACTCGAGTACTTTTCCTCTGAAGTCTTCCCTTTATGTTCTAATTATATCTTGCCTATCTTCTGTAAAAGTACTTATCACACTGTATTAAAATGTTCTTAACATTCAACCCAGCAATGGAATTGCTGGGCATAAACCCAAAGGAAAATAAATCATTCTACCAAAAAAGACATGTGTGTACACTCATGTTCATTGCAGCACTATTCACAATGGCAAAGACATGGAATCAACCTCAGTGCCCATCAATGGTGGATTGGATAAAGAAAATATGGTACATATACACCACAGAATATTATGCAGACATAAATAAGAACTAAATCATGTCCTTTGCAGCAACATGAATGCAGTTGGAGGCCATCATCCTAAGCAAAGGAATGCAGAAACAGAAACCCAAATATCGCATGTTCTTGCTTATAAGTGGGAGGCTAAATCTTGGTTACACATGGACATAAAGATGGGCATGGTAGACACTGGGGACTCCAAAAGTGGGGAGGAGAAAGGGGTAAGAGCTAAAAAACACACTGGGTACTGTGTTCACTATTTGGGTGATGGGATTAATAGAAGCCCCAAACTCAGCATCATACAATATACCCATGTAGCAAACCTGCACGTGTACCCCCTGAATCTAAAGTAAAAATGGAGGCAGGGCACAGTAGCTCGTGCCTGTAATCCTAGCACTTTGGAAGGCCAAGGTGGGCAGATCACTTGAGGCCAGGAGTTTGAGACCAGCCTGGCCAACATGGTGAAACCCCATCTCTATTAAAAATACAAAGAATTAGCTGGGCGTTATGGCACACACCTGTAATCCCAGCTACTTTGGAGGCTGAGGCATGGGAATCACTTGAATCCTGGGGGCGGAGGTCACAGTGAGCTGAGATTGTGCCCCTGCACTCCAGCCTGGGTGACAGTGAGACTCTGTCTCATAAAATAAAATAATTTTTTAAAATGAAAATTTATAAAGAATGTTTAGTTGTCTCTTCTTATTAGATTTTGAATTTCTTAGAAGAAGGTTCTGTGGCTTTATATTTGTACTCCTAGTATCTGAAATCAATAAAAGTTTATTAAGTGAAGAAATAGATGAATGAATGAAAATGAATAAGCAACGACTGAGTAAGTGAATCCACCTCAGTAGGCCTCTCCTGGCTTGTGACTACCATGTGTGTTCTCTCCACAGCACTCGTGAACTCATTCTAGCTGGTAATGAAAACTTCTGTGGTTGGGCACATTGAATTTACAGTCAATAGTTAACTCTAAATTGAATTTATAATTGAATTTTATAATGCTTCTACCATCATGGGCATTCAAAATGCTGACTTCCCAGATGGATGTCATAACCTTAATTTTAAATTTCATCCTATTTCTAAGTGACATGGAAGAGAGAAGCTGTAGTATGAGTTGAAAATTTGGTGGAATAGTTTTAATTAAGTATGTAAAAGAGCCTGAAAAAAACAACTTAAAATAAGATTCAGTTCAGGACCAAGATAGAGTATTAATTCCTAATTAAGTTCAGCAGTTTAATACCAAAGCAAATGAGTGAGAGCAGAGTTGTGGGGAAATGGAGAGACTACTTCCTGACCCTTCACTCATGGCATAGATAGAAAATGTTAGAATTCAAAGCACACTAGGGTAAATGGATCAGCCTGCTTGCTGTCGCAGGCTAGTGGCCCAGGGGGTCTGGCTGCCCTAGGCTTCCTGTGGCTGTGCTGAGACTTGAGGAGACAGCCATAACTCCTTTGCAGTAGACTGCTGGGGAAACTCTGAAGCTTAATAAGGGAAGTGAGTGCACCTGCAAGGACTTAACGTTCCTGGTCCCCACCCAACCTAACAAACCAGGAAAGGTTTACAGTGAGAAAGAAAGATATGTGCTATTTAAGTTCCAGAGCTAGGATCCTTTAGGCCAGTGATTTTTTTTTAATTTTCTTTTTCTTTTTTGAGACAGAGTTTCACTCTTGTCACCCAGGCTGGAGTGCAATGGTGTGATCTCAGCTCACTGCAACCTCTGCCTTCCGGGTTCAAGCGATTCTCCTGTCTCAGCCTCCTAAGTAGCTGGGATTATAGGCACCTTCCACCACGCCTGGCTAATTTTTGTATTTTTAGTAGAGATGGGGTTTTACCATGTTGGCCAGGCTGGTCTTAAACTCCTGACCTCAGGTGATCCACCTGTCTCAGCCTCCCAAAGTGCTGGGATTATAAGCGTGAGCCACTGTGCCTGGCCAGGCCGGTGATTTTCAATTCTGAGTACTTATTGTAGTCGCCTAGCACCTTTTAAAATCTAAAAACATAGCAGTGTGCAGACCAGACCCTTGTACAATTAAATCGGAATCTCTGTGGAGAAGGGTATGGGGCAGTTTTAGTATTTTTAAAAAACTTTCCACAGGTCATTTTATAATGTTTCAGAGTTAAGAACCTTTGATATATGCAGTGACTGATGATAAAAACAATCTACTAGAGGATAGAAATCTAACTGTAGATTTTTTTTAGTTGCCTTAACACTTACCTTTAGTGGTTTTAGCAGAGGGTTTTTTGTTTTTATTGTTGTAGACAGATGTAAGGCAGTCAGTGGATGGGATTCATCTCCCATGTTCCTAGGAGGAAATATGTTTATGAAGTGGTGGGAAGCGTGGCTGCTGCATTGGTCAGGAATGGTAACAGCAGAGGAATTTAAATCCAGCCTTGAGGAGTAGGTCGAATTTACAGTTGCAGAAGTGGAGGATGGTGGGGGCTACACATTCTAAATGGAGGAACAGCATAAGTACAGGTGAGAAAGAGGCAGAAGACAGTTTCAAAGAAGAGCGCTGCCGAGTCTGAGATGGGGGCCCAATAGCAAATGAAGGGGCGGCCAAAGCCAGCAGTCTCGGAAGGGCTGTGAGAGCAGTCCACAGACACAGCCTTTCTACACGCCTGTATCCTGTAGCAGCTGAAAATGACCATGCCCAGGCCCCTTTCATCATCTGTAATCAGGAAGGCCTGACTACAGGTAATGCATATTGAGTACTAACTACACGCCAGGAACGGCCCCTAAGCATTTCACGTAGGTAACTAATTTAATCTTCACAACAAGCTCACGAGATAGGTTCTATTATTATCTTTGGTTTGTAGATGAGGAAAGTGAAGCACAGTAGGCTGACATTTTTTGTGGCCTCTCTCTATTCAATGACGTGTTTTCCCTTTATCATGACTCAGAGTTCCCAAGAGCTACTTGCAGATCAGCGAATTATTGTTAAAACAGGAATTTACCTGTAAGGGTAGGGTCCAGGTAGATGCTTGGAAAGAATATCAGATAGGGTTCAGAGACCCAAGGATTTTGAACATCTTTTTTTTTCTGAAGGAATGAAGAATTGGCTGAGATTTTAAAGCAGGGGGTGGTGGCACACTGAACTGTTTAGTAAAGCCAGTCTGGGGGGATGGGCAGGATGGGTTCAGAGTCGGGGAAAGTGATGTACTTGTGATACCAGCTGACCCGTTAGGAAGCTGATGGCAGTGACTATGAGGGAAATGGTGAAAAGCTAGGTGAGGTGGTGATCTTGGTAACAGAGAGAGCACAGATGCAAGAGTTATTATGAAGATCCCGGTGACGAGAGTGGGCTTGAGTGACTGCTGAGCCCCAAGGAGATCAGGGAGGCAATCCTGATGAGAGAAGGTGGTGAATTTAACTTTAGCTTTTTTGAGTTTGTGGAACAGTGAGTCATTCTAGCCTGGGATGGGTCATTGTATTGGCTATCCTGACTTTGGTTTTTAAACTTTATTTGATATACATCCCTCTTTTTGACGTGGATGGCAATTTTGATGTCCATATTTTAATTTCACATTGATCCTTTACCTGATAAAAATATATTTACTTATTCTATTAGTTAATATTGTTTTATTATGATAATACATAATATTATTATTTGCTGTAGGTTATCAGACCAGGATGAAGAGGGAAAGATCAAGCAGGAGTGTATTATATCTGACCCCTCCTTTTCTATGGTGACCGTCCAAAGGGAAGATAGTGGGATAACCTGGGAAACCAATTCAAGTAGATCTTCTACTCCTTGGGCCTCGGAAGAAAGTCAGACTTCCGGTGTGTGTAGTCGGGAAGGGTCAACTGTGAATTCTCCTCCTGGAAATGTTTCCTTTATTGTGGATGAAGTGAAAAAGGTTCGGAAAAGGACTCATAAGTCAAAGCGTGGTTCACCATCATTACGCCGGAAAGGCAACAAAAAAAGGAATTCTTTTGAATCTCAAGATGTTCCAACAAACAAAAAAGACAGTCCTTTAACTTCAGCAAGCCAGGTACTAACCATGGAGAAAGAGAAGTCTGGCATCTATGATAAAACAAGAAAAAAGAAGACCACTTCAAATACACCTCCGATTACTGGGGCAATATACAAAGAACACAAGCCGTTAGTGTTACGACCAGTCTACATAGGAACAGTACAATACAAAATTAAGATGTTTAATTCAGTTAAAGAAGAATTAATTCCTCTACAGTTTTATGGAACATTGCCAAAGGGTTATGTAATTAAAGAAATACATTATAGGAAAGGGAAAGATGCATCCATTAGTCTAGAGCCAGATTTGGACAATAGTGATTCTAATACAGTTTCCAACACAAGGAAATTAGTAGCCCAAAGCATAGAGGATAAAGTAAGAGAGGTTGCTCCACCCTGGAGAGGCACACTCTCCAAAGGATCAGAGTCCCTGCCCTCAATGTTCAGTCATAAAGATCAAAAGAAAATTTATACTGATTCTCCCATAATTGCCACATCTGCATTGGAGCACACAGTGCCCTCTTATTCAGGTAGTGACAGAGCAGAACCAGAACTACAGCTCAGGCCTTCACAGTCAGTGCCACAACAGCCAGAGGATGAAGCAAAACCGCGTGAAGTGGAGCCTCCCTCACCTGCAACTGCGTTCCTGAGAACAGCAAAGGAAGAATGTGAGTTTGCTTCACAGGGAACTGCAGCTTCAGCCAATGACTCTTCAGTCTCACCTTCGTTTGCTAATGAGGTGAAGAAGGAAGATGTGTATTCTGATCGCCATTCCATTTCTCTGGAGGCAGAGTCACCAGGTCTGGCAGCATCTACCCAGGAGGGTTTGGACCCAGACCAAGAACACCTGGACCTGACTTCACAAAGGGCAGAACCAGTCTCTGCAAAACTGACCCCTGCACAGCCCAGTGTCAAAGGAGAGAAGGAGGAAAACGTGCTTGAGCCATCCATTTCTCTTTCTGAACCTCTAATGTTAGAAGAACCAGAGGAAAAAGAAATAGAAACTTCCCTACCCATAGCTGCTACCCCTGAAGTTGAAGATTCTAATTTAGTAGAAGAGATCATAGAACTTCATTATCTGGAAAGCCCATCAGTTTCCGAGAAGCCCTTCCCACCATGTGCGTCCCCTGAAGTGGAGCACAAAGAGGAGCTTATTCTACCATTATTGACATCAACTCCCGAACATGTTGCTTTGTCTGAGGAAGAAAGAGAGGAAATTGCATCAGTGTCTACTGATTCTGCTTTCGTATCAGAGTATTCAGTACCACAGGATTTGAACCATGAACTAAAGAAGCGAGAAGGTGAGGCAGTTTCCCCATCCAATGTAGAAGCTATAGCTGAACATGTAGTTTTGTCAGAAGAAGAGAATGAAGAATCTGAGGCTGCAGCCTCTGCGTCTGAGCGCTCTCTCTCACCGTTCACAACTAAGACTTCAGAGAGCCAGTCTCCGCTGTTTTCAACAGTTACACCAGAACACATGGTCCTATCAGGAGACGAGGCCTCAGAAAGTGGGCGTTACACACCGGACTCCACATCTGCTTCTGAATATTCAGCTCCATCGCAGGCAACAAAAGAGTCGCTGAAGAAAATGATTGACCATAAGTCCCCGTTAATATCGAAAGATGTTTCTGAGCACATGATTCCATCAGACGAGAAGGAAGACACTGGATCGTTTACTCCAGCTGCGGCCTCTGCTTCTGAGCCTTCTCCCTCACCATCCACAACCGAGAAGACTTCTGAATGCCAGTCACCACTGCCTTCTACTGCCACATCGGAACACGAGGTCCCATCAGAAGGAGAGGACCTAGGAAGTGAACGTTTCACACCGGATTCAAAGTTGGCTTCCAAATATGCAGCCCCACTCAATACAACACAGGAATCACAAAAGAAAATGATCAATGAGGCATCCCAATTCAAACCAAAAGGGATTTCTGAGCGCACAATTCTGTCTGAAGAAGGGAAGGAGGACATTGAACCATCTTCCCCAGATTCAGTCGCTGCATCTGAACACTCTTTCCCACCTCACACAACTGAGATGACTTCTGAACGCCGGGCCCCACCACTTTCAGCCACTCCATCTGAACGTGGGGTTCTGTCAGATGAAGAGACAGTTGAGTTGGAGCGGTATACGCCCTCTTCCACATCTGCTTCTGAATTTTCAATACCACCATGTGCAACACCAGAGTTACAGGTGGAAGAAATTGTCCACAGATCTCTCAATCTAAAAGGCGCATCCTCACCCGTGAATTCATCAGAAGAAGATCAAGAAGACATTGGACCTTTTTCTCCAGATTCTGCATTTGTGTCAGAATTCTCATTTCCACCGTATGCAACACAGGAAGCAGAGAAAAGAGAATTTGAGTGCGATTCTCCAATATGTTTAACATCGCCATCTGAGCACACTATTTTTTCAGATGAAGACACTGAAGAAGCGGAACTGTTTTCTCCAGACTCAGCATCACAAGTTTCAATCCCTCCATTTAGAATCCCAGAAACAGAGAAAAATGATCTTGAACCTGATTCACTATTAACTGCAGTGTCTGCTTCAGGTTATTCCTGCTTTCCAGGAGCAGATGAGGAAGACATTGGATCTACAGCTGCTACACCTGTGCCTGAGCTGCTCAGTTCATCACAGAAGCAAAAAGCTGAAACTTTCCCTTCAATGTCTCTGCTTGAAGACTTGAGTTCGCCACCTTCAATAGATAAATCAGAGAAAGCAGAAACTAAGCCAGAGATTCCAGCAACCTCAGCATCTGTATCTGAATATCTCATTTTGGCACAGAAGCAGAAAACTCAAGCATCTTTAGAGCTTGAGTCTGAAGACTTCATTCCTCCACATTTAACCAGTGAAGTGGAGAAGGGAGAAAGGGAGGCGAGTTCATCAGTAGCTGCAATACCTGCTTCTTTACTTGCACAATCATCTATAGTAAAGGAAGAAACCAAACCTGCATCTCCACATTCAGTTTCACCTGATTCAGTCCCTGCAATTACGAAAGAACAGGAACCCACAGCAGCACTCACTCTAAAAGCTATAGATGAACAGATGGCTTTGCCAAAAGTCAGAAAGGAAGAAATTGTGCCTGATTCTCAAGAAGCTACAGCACATGTATCACAGGATCAAAAAATGGAGCCTCAGCCTCCAAATGTTCCAGGATCTGAGACAAAATATTCAATTTTGCCTGACGTGGTAGATGAGCCAAAGAAGGTTGTCAAGCCCAAATTAGTTCTAAATGTGACTTCTGAACTAGAACAGGGAAAGTTGTCCAAGAATGAGCCTGAAGTTATAAAACCATATTCACCTCTAAAGGAAACATCTTTATCTGGACCTGAGGTTTTACCAGCAGTGAAAATGGAGATGAAACATGATTCTAAAATAACAGGTACACCTTCCGTGCTTGATTCAGCTTCCTCAGGAATAGACAAGCAAGTTGAAAATGGTCTACCTGCACTAGCATTTTCAGCTTTGTCAGAAGAAATTAACAAAGAACTTGAACCCAGTTCCTCAACAACCGCAACATCTGTAACTAAGCTTGAGTCAAACTTAACCAAATTAGGAAAAGAAGAAATCCCAAAAGATTCATCTCTTGTCACTCCTGTAGATTGTCCAGTCTTAACAAAGGTAGGAAAGGGTGAATTAGAAAGTGGTTTGCCACCACTAGTAACATCTGCAGATGAGCATTCAGTTCTTGCAGAAGACAAGGTGGCAATTAAAGGTGCTTCTCCCATTGAAATGTCATTCAAACATTTGGCTTGGTCAGAAGCAGAGAAGGAAATTAAATTTGATTCACCTCCAAATGTCTCCTCTAAAGGAGAGCATTCTGTTTTGTCAGAAGCAGAAGCTAAAGAAGTTAAAGCTGGGTTGCCAATAATCAAAACATCATCTTCCCAGCATTCAGATGAATCTGAGGAAGCAAGGGTAGAAGATAAACAAGGTCTTTCATATTCTACAGTCGGCGACTCTGAACGTTTGGTTTCATCACAGAAAAAGAACTTGGTGGCTACCTCAGAGGTGTTGGGACCTGAACATGAGTTTTCATTCAACCTAGGGGGTGAGATAAAGAAGGAAGAAACTAAACTTCCTTCATCACAAAATGTGTCACCTGCACCCAAACATATAGTTCCCAAAGGCAGAGATGAGGAAATAGCAGGTTCACCTCCTGAATTGGAAAATTTAGCATCAGGTTTGGCCCCAACAGTACTGTTCCTCAGTGATGATAAGAACAAACAGGCAGTGGAAGTATCTTCCTCAGCTCAGGGAGACTTCCCATCAGAAAAACAAGGCGTTGCTATGGCAGAGCTATCTTCAGAACCTGAGAAGAAAGACAAGCCACACCAACCGTCGGAATTACCAAATACTGGGTCAGAATTTGCCAGCGGTTTAGGTGGACAAAGTGGATCCATAGGTACAAAACAGGCAAAGTCTCCCATAAGTGAAACAGGGGATTCTGTTTTAGAAAAAGGCCTAGCTGAGCTTAGGAGCAGAGAAGGAAAAGAAGAAAATAGAGAATTTTATGCATCTGCTATGGTGCCTGCAATTTCTGAGCTTTCATCATTGCTTAGGGAGAAATCTCAGAATGAAGAAGTTAAATCTTTCTCTCCCAAGATCATCAGCCTAGAGTCAAAAGAAACACCTGCCTCTCTAGCTGAAGGAGACAACCCGGAAGAATTTCAGCCATTTAGTTTTTCTTTAAAAGGATTATCAGAGGAGTTGAGCCATTCAGCCGACTTTAAAAAGGGAGAAAATCAAGAAATAGGCCTATTACCATCAACAGGAAATTTGAGGGCACAAGTCATGGGAGATATTGTAGCTAACCTAAGTGAAGAAACAGGCCACCCAGATTCATCCCAGGTACTCCAGAGCATAACAGAACCATCAAAGATTGCTCCTTCTGACCTCCTTGTAGAACAAAAGAAGACAGAAAAAGCACTTCATTCAGATCAAACTGTTAAATTACCTGATGTAAGCACCTCTTTTGCAGGTAAACAAGATCTGGATATTAAGCAATTTTCACTTATGAAAGAGAATTTGCCTTTGGAACAGTCAAAATCATTTATGACAACCAAGCCTGTGGATGTCAAAGAAACAACAAGGGAAGAATTCTTTACTTCTCCAAAGGATGAAAACTGGATGTTGGGAAAGCCAGAACATGTGGCTCGTCAACACGAAGAGAGAAGAGCAGAATCTGTGCAGCTGGATTCCTCTGGCAGCAATGAGCTGAGGCCAGGGCAGCTCCAGGCTGCTGTGTCCAATGAGGTCAGAAAGCAGGTCCTTCCAGATTCTGCTGAAGAATCTCATTTGTCATCACAAGAACGAGTATCTGCTCTTGATACTTCCAGTGGTAATGCAGAGGCCTTATCAAGTCAAAGTTACTCTTCTGAAGAAGTAAAGTTGGCTGAAGAACCAAAGTCTTTAGTTCTAGCTGGAAATGTAGAGAGAAATGTACCAGAGAAGAAGGAGATTTATTCTTTAATGGAGAGTGAAAGTTTGCTATTGGAGAAATCAAACACAGGGTTTTCCTGCCCTTCCAAAGAAGATAGCCAGGAAAAAATTAAACTACCTCCTGAAAGATTCCTCCAGAAATCAGAGTCTGGCCCATCAGTGGAACTGGTGAAGTCAGAAACAATCACCTCCTCTGTCAAAACAGCCCATTTCCTGGCAGAAGGTGTGGAATCTGCATTGGGCAATGAAAAAGAAGCACACCGGAGCACACCTCCTTTTCCTGGAGAGAAGCCATTGGAAGAATCAAAAATGGTTCAGTCGAAGGTTATCGATGATGCTGATGAGGGAAAGAAACCAGCACCTGAAGTGAAAATACCCACACAAAGAAAACCCATCTCCTCAATTGACACAAAAGAGTCTCAACCCCTAGAGTCACCTGAGGTGACACAAAAGCCACCCACACAGCCAAAGGTGGCTAAGCCAGACCTTCCTGAGGAAAAGGGAAAGAAAGGACTTTCATCTTTCAAATCATGGATGTCCAGCTTGTTTTTTGGATCAAGCACTCCAGATAACAAAGTTGCTGAACAAGAAGACTTAGAAACACAGCCAAGTCCATCTGTAGAAAAAGTGGTTACTGTGATAGAGCCTGAAGGTACAATTCCTGCTAATTTTAATGTAGCTGAGAAACCAGCTGATCATTCATTACCAGAAGTAAAATTTAAAACTGCTGATGAATCCAGAGGTACTTTAGTAAAATTTGATGAAGGTCAAAACGTTAAAGAAAAATCCACAATTTTATCAAATTTAGAAGATTTACAACAGCCAAAATCCATTTCTGAGATGTCTAGAGAAGATTACGGAAAGAAAGAAATCTCAGGCGATTCAGAGGAAATGAGCATAAATTCAGTAGTTACTTCTGCTGATGGTGAGAAACATCTTGAAATTCAACCTTATTCACTAATCGGTGAGAAATTGGTTATGGAAGAAGCCAAAACTGTTGTTTCTCTTCATGTTACTCATAGTAAAGGACTCCAGAAGCCAGCAATCTCTCCTCCATCTAAATGGAATATTTCTATTTTTAAGGAAGAGCCAAGAAGTGATCAAAAAGAAAAATCACTCCTTTCATTTGATGTAGTAGATAAGATGCCACAACAGCCAAAACTAGCTTCCTCCAACTTTGCAAGTAAAAATATCACACAGGAATCAGAGAAACCAGAGTCAATTATTTTGCCAGTAGAAGAATCAAAAGGCAGTTTAATTGATCTCAGTGAAGATAGACTAAAGAAAGAAATGCAAAAACCTACTTCCTTGAAAATTTCCAAAGAGGAGACAAAACTCAGGTCTATTAGTCCAACTGAGAAGAAAGATAATTTGGAAAACAGATCATATACCTTGGCAGAAAAGAAGGTGATGACAGAAAAACAAGATTCGGTGGCCCCATTAGAGCTTAGAGATAGTAATGAAATAGGGAAGACACAAATTACACGTGGATCTAGATCTACTGAACAGGAAGAATCAAAAGTCAATGCTATGCCACAGCACTTCTATCAAAATGAAGACTACAGTGAAAGACCCAAAATCGTTGTTGGTTCTGAAAAGGAGAAAGGAGAAGAAAAAGAAAATCAGGTATATGTGCTTTCGGAAGGAAAGAAGCAGCAGAAACATCAGCCTTATTCTGTGAATGTAGCTGAGTCTATGACTGAAGAATCAGATATCTCTTTAGGTCATTCTTTGGGTGAAACTCAGTCATTTTCATTAGTTAAAGCTACATCAGTTACTGAAAAATCAGAAGCCATGCTCTCAGAGGCTCACCCAGAAATCAGAGAAACAAAGGCAGTGGAAACTCAACCACATACTTCAGAAGAAAGTAAAGTTTTGGTGGAGAAAACCAAGACTTTCCTGCCGGTGGATCTTTCTCGTCATGATGAAATAAAGAACCACTCTTTATCTCAGGAAGGAAATCTAGTATTAGAAAAATCAGGCAGACATATGCCGGATCACAATGAAGAAAAAGAACAGTTCAAAGAGTCAGAACTCTTGAAAGGTGGTTCAGTAGATATCACAAAAGAAAGTATGAAACAAGGATTTCCATCAAAAGAATCCGAAAGGACTTTAGCTCATCCTTTTGATGAAACTAGGAGCTCAGAAACACCGCCATATTTTCTGTCATCTGTAAAACCACAAACTCTTGCTTCAGGAGCTTCTCCAGAAATTAATGCAGTGAAGAAACAAGAAATGCCACGATCAGAATTGGCTCCAGAAAGGCATACAGTTCATACTATTCAGACATCTGAAGATCACACATCCGATGTGCCTAAACAATCTGTTCTTGTTTCAAAGCACCAGTTGGAGGCTGTGGAAAACACCCGTGTGAAGGAACCACTCTCTTCAGCAAAAAGCAACTATGCTCAATTTATATCTAATGCATCAGCAAGCAATGCTGATAAAATGGTTTATACTAAAGAAATGTCCAAGGAGCCTGAAGACACGTATGCAAAAGATGAAGACTTTACAGTGACTAGTAAGCCAGCTGGACTTTCAGAAGATCAGAAGACTGCCTTTAGTATTATTTCCGAAGGCTGTGAAATATTGAATATTCATGCTCCTGCCTTTATTTCTTCAATTGATCAGGAAGAAAGTGAACAAATGCAAGATAAGTTAGAATATTTGGCAGAGAAACCCTCATTTAAACCCATACCACTCGCTGATCATGGTGAAGCAGTTGCTTGTCATGAAACATTAAAGAGCAGGTTAGAAGATTCTGATGAAAAAGTTACACCACTGAAAGAAAATAGACAAAAGGAAACTCTTCAGACAAAAGAAGAGATATCCACAGATTCAGAAACTGGTGATTTATCTTTTATTCAGCCCACAATTCCCAGTGAAGAGGATTATTTTGAAAAATATACTTTAATTGATTATAACATCTCTCCAGACCCAGAAAAACAGAAAGCTCCACAGAAATTAAATGTTGAAGAGAAACTCTCAAAGGAAGTTACAGAAGAAATGATCTCTTTCCCAGTAAGTTCAGTGGAAAGCACCCTAGAACATGAGTATGACTTGGTGAAATTAGATGAAAGTTTTTATGGACCGGAAAAGGTCTCTTATCCAGAGACCCAAAAGTTTTTGGGTATCCAAAAATCAGCTGACAGAAATGTTTCAAAGGACACAAAGAGAGATGTGGACTCAAAGTCACTTGGGATGCCTTTATTTGAAGCAGAGGAAGGAGTTTTGTCACGAACCCAGATATTTCCTACCACTATTAAAGCTATTAATCCAGAACTTCTGGAGGAGCCCCCTGCACTTGCATTTTTATATAAGGATCTGTATGAGGAAGCAGTTGGAGAGAAGAAGAAGGAAGAGGAGACAGTTTCTGAAGGTGACAGTGTGAATTCTGAGGCATCATTTCCCAGCAGAAATTCTGACACTGATGATGGAACAGGAATGTATTTTGAGAAGTACATACTCAAAGATGACATTCTCCATGACACATCTGTAACTCAGAAGGACCAAGGCCAAAGTCTGCAAGAAAAACGAGTTGGTGAGGATGATGCATACCAACCAATAGCTGCAGAAGGGGGAATTTGGGGGAAGTTTGGAACTATTCATGAGGAGAAGAGTCTGGAAGAACAGAAAGCTGTTTATGGGGAAGGAGAATCAGTAGGCCATGTGGAGATCCTTGGTAATACAGCAATGCAGAAGAAAGCTCCCATCACAGAGGAAGTCAGAGTGGCTACCCAGAAGATAAGTTATGCGGTTCCATTTGAAGACACCCGTCATGTTCTGGAGCGCGCAGATGAAGCAGGCAGTCAGGGTAATGAAGTCGGAAATGTAACTCCAGAGGTCAGTCTGAATGTCCCAGTACAAGTGTCCTTCCAGGAGGAAGAATTTGCATCTGGTGCAACTCATGTTCAAGAAACATCACGAGAAGAACCTAAAGTCCTGGTCCCACCTGAGCCAAGTGAAGAGAGGCTCCGTAATAGCCCTGTTCAGGATGAGTATGAATTTGCAGAATCCCTGCATTATGAAGTGGTTCCTCAAGGCATTTTATCGGAAGAACGGTCTTCAGAATCCACACCTGAAGATGTCTTATCTCAAGGAAAGGAATCCTTTGAGCACATCAGTGAAAATGAATTTGTGAGTGAGACAGAACAAAGTACATCTGCTGAACAGAAGGAGTTGGGCAGCGAGAGGAAAGAAGAAGACCAATTATCATCTGAGTTTGTAACTGAAAAGGCACAAAAAGAGCCAAAAAAGTCCCAGATTGACACATACTGCTACACCTGCAAAAGCCCAATTTCTGCCACTGACAAGGTGTTTGGCACCCACAAAGACCATGAGGTTTCAACGCTTGACACAGCTATAAGTGCTGTAAAGGTAAATAGATTTTAAAACACACATATAATTAATAATATATATACATTTAATTTGCTTTCACATTTCCCTAATTTTAAAGATGATTCATATTTGATCATTCATCTTTAAGCAGAATAGTCTGAAAGCAACTAAGAATATTGCTCTAAGAATTTAGTTAAGGTAGGTTTGACGCACATTCATTGAGTACAGCCCATCCTCCTTATCCTTGAGTTCTGCATGCTTATAATCAACCAAGCGCAGATCAAAAAATATTTGGGGAAAAAATAAAACAATAAGAGGGGGCCAGTTGTGGTGACTCACACCTGTAATCTCAGCACTTTGAGAGGCCGAAGTGGGAGGATTGCTTGAGCCCGGAAGTTTGAGACCAGCCTGGGCAACATAGGGAGACCTTGTCTCTACTAAAAATACAAAAATTAGCTGGGCGTGGTGGCGCATGCCTGTAGTTCCAGCTACTTGGGGGGCTGAGGTAGGAGAATCATTTGAACCTGGGAGGTCAAGGCTACAGTGAGCTGAGATCACACCACTGCACTCAGTCTGGGTGACAGAGTTAGACCCTGTCTCAAAAATAAAATAAAATACAAATAATAAAAATAACAGAGCAATAAAAATAATACAAATAAAAAACAATACAGTGTAACTATTTACATAGCATTTACACTGTATCAGGTATTATAAGTAATCTAGAGATGATTTAAAGTATAGGAGAGGATGTACGCAGGTTATATGCAAATCCTATGCCATTTTATATCAGAGACTTGAGCATCTGGGTATTTTGGTATTTGCTGGCATCCTGTAACCAGCCCTCTGCAGATATTGAAGATGACTGTGAATATACTGTGTGCCACACATTTTTCTAGGCTTGGGGGCTAGCAAGATAAACAACACAGGGTCACTGCCCTTCAGGAGCTTGGCATTTTATGGCAATAGCCCTTAACATGACCAAATATGCTAAATAATTTGAAATTTTAAAAAATTACCTTTGAGCAAGACACTGCAAAAAACACAATTTTCTTTCTGTTATCTACAATTTCATCCTTTAAAAAGACACATTTATATTACATTGAGAAATTTCATTGCAAGTTATATATAAATACTCAATACATTAAGACAGTTTAAATTTTTACTTTCTCTGTATTTCACTTTAATTTATAAAATTTACATTAGAATCAGAATTTTTTTGCATTTTCTTCTGGCTATGTCTGTTGGACCCCAATTTTCCAGTTAAGTTAGTCCCAACATGTATCCTCCTGTGAGTGACTGTAAATACTCCACTTCCCCGAGATACTATTGGAATTTAGTCTTTGAGACTCCTGTCTACCTTTCGATACCCCTCCTACTGGTCTCACCATTCTAACCTCTTTAATCCATTCTCCATAGGGCAGCTGGAATTATCTTAAAATTACTAAATAAGCAACAATCTTGCATGTTCTTCACATGTACCCCAAAACCTAAAGTGCAATAAAAATAAAATAAAATAATAAAATAAAATAAAAACAAGAAACACAAAAAAAGTTACTGAATAACAATAACAATTAAGCACTTACTCTGCCAGGCACGATTTTTTGTTTTTGTTCTTGTTTTTTAGAGACAGGGTCTTGCTCTGTCACCTGGGCTGGAGTGCAGTGGCGTAATCACAGCTCACTGCAGCCTCGACCTCCCAGGCTCAAATGATCCCTCTACCTCAGCCTCCCAAGCCCCAAGTAGCTGGGACTATAGGCATGCACTGCCACATTGAGCTAATTTTTAATTTTTCTTTTTTGTAGAGATAGGATCTCCCTATGCTGCCCAGGCTGGTCTAGAACTCCTGGGCTCAAGTGATCCTCCCGCTGTGGCCTTCCAAAGTGCTGGTAATACAGGTGTGAGTCATCATGCCCAGTCTTAAGTTCTTTATATACAGGGTATCTTTTAATCCTTTTAACAGACCTGTCACTGTCATCAGCCTGCAGATAATAAAATCATCTCAGAGAGTTTAAGTGATTTACCCAAGGTCGTGAAAGGTGGAACTGGGGCTGGCACCCACATCTCTCTGATGCCAGAGCTCATGTTCTTGACTGTATATGCCTATTGCTTGGCTCAGTACCTTGCTAATGGTAATCATTTTCGATATGATAGTTCAATTAGGTCCTTGTTAAATAATTATCAGACTCATTTTGATTCAACAGGGTAACATATTACAAACTTGGCATTTTTTTCCCTCAAAATTGATCTTTCTCAACTTGTCTGATACTGGTTTTTGTTCTCCAGGGTAGAATTTTGTTGAAACTTTACTTGTGAAAGTTCGAGGTTAGGAAGTAGGTCACCTTCTTTTGTGAAATCTCAGATATCAGACGCATTAGTGCCAATGGAAGTGGGCCCCATTCTATGGCGACACTTTGTTGTCACTCACAGCTACTGAGCACTGCCCGCAGAAAGAAGACTGAGATTTTTTGGCCTTCTGAATATGCTTGGTTTCTTTCTGTGAGTTTTAGGTATTAAAAAATAATCATCTAAGTATTATCAACTTAAAACTCTTGCCTTAAAATCATTTTTAAAGTTTTTCTTTTTATTCTTGATCTTCTCGAAATGGTATGAGAAGAAGGTAGAAACCCAGTTGACTAAAGCCAAGGAGCTAGCTTCATTTCATTATGTCAGCCATGAAGATTAACAAGAATTGGTTGATTGGCAATTCCTCCTCCTCCTCCTCTTCTTCTTCCTCTTCCTCTTTCCCTTCTCCTTCTTCTCCCTTCTCCCTTCTAGCTTCTTTTTTCTTTCTTCTTTCTTCTTTGACAAGGTTTCACTCTGTTGCCCAGGCTGAAGTGCAGCAGCATGATCATCATAGCTCACTGAAGCCTCCTGGGCTCAAGCAATCCTCTCACCTCAGCCTCCTGAGTACCTGGGACTACAGATGCGTGCCATCACACCCAGCTACTTTTAAAATTTTTAGTGGAGACGCGGTCTCGCTGTGTTCCCCAGTCAGATCTCTAAGTCCTGGCCACCAGCAGTCTTCCCACGTTGGCCTCCCAAAGTGCTGGGATTTCAGGTAGTAGCCACTGCACCTGGTCAGTTGGCAACTTTTTAAAAATAAAAATCAATTAAAAACATTGTAGCTTGAGCATTCTCTAGCTTCTTAAGGGCAGGCATTTGTGCCTGTTCCGGGAGCCAAGGGCTGCAGTTACGGATCACCCAAGTCCTTGTGTCCCCTCCCTAGTCCATCCCCATCATGTGCGTGTCTTTTGTATGTTATCTGTTTTCTTTATTTACTCATTCTCTTCCTGTATTCTCAATGTTTACTTATCTCCTATTCTGTGTCAGGAACTGTGCTAATCATCCAGAGTGGGGAAAAAAAAAGGAAGATGGACTTGTAGATTCCCCAAATCAATACAAGGTTGTGAAAGCACAACGTGCTGAGAAGCTAACATTTGGGGAGTGAAACGGTGGGGTGGGAAGGGGAATGTTAGGACAGGTGTCTCTAAAAGGTGAAGCTTGGGTGAGCCTTAAATGAGATAGAGCTCTTCTAGCAGTCAAGGGCAGGGACAACATTCTAGAGCCAAGGAATAACATATGAAGGGACACAGATGGGAAAGAGTGCAAGGACAAAATTCAGCTTGTGTGATTGGAGCCTGCGGCTGTGGAGAAGAGGTAAGGGCCGTAGAGGGAAGTAGAGACCAGATCCTGAAGAGGCCTCCATCAGTGTAGTGTCTTCATCAGTCTGTGCTTGCGAATCAGACAGCTGAAGCTCTGCTGTTTTTTCTGCTTTGTTATTTTTTTAAGTTTAGCAAGATTGACTGTTGCTAGGTTTATAACTACGGATAAACCTAGCTACCATGCTACCCTGCTCACCCCATACATTTTCTAGTGGCTATCACCCCTTGAGATGTTAACCCTTTGAGGGTCATTAGAACTTTAGGTCCCTTTAGTAGACAGTTTCTCTCAGTTGGTCTGCTAGACTTCAGGCCTTGTGGCAGTCTGATCACCTCCTTAAGCCTTCTTCGCATTTGGTGTAAATCTGAAGAAACTACTCAAGTATTTTGGACCAGTTTAGCAAAAAGACTCCTCTCTCAGAACATACAAAAACCAAGGCCTTCCTAAAGAGAAAGCATTCGCATCCGTAGTTCATTAAAACAAGTATGTTTTGAGCTCATCAGTTTACCAAGACAGTCCTTTCTTTCACTTGAGAAGATATACTGTCTGTATATAGTTGCTTTGAGGTTTTCACTCAAAACCTCCTAATTGTTTATTATACAGAATTACCTCTAGTCAGATGAGGCAGCAAAGAAAATTTAAGGATTGATTTGTTAGCGGATATAGTATAGCAAATCTCTACCAAACATACTAAATTTATAAGGAAATTGGAGCCCACTGGCTGAAGTTCTTTTCCTAAATGTCATATACTAAGGATATCTTAATTCTTTTCTTCAGGTTCAATTAGCAGAATTTCTAGAAAATTTACAAGAAAAGTCCTTGAGGATTGAAGCCTTTGTTAGTGAGATAGAATCCTTTTTTAATACCATTGAGGTAAGTTAACACACGCATTTTACTTTAACTTGGCTTGTTCACAGTATCAGAAATAAATGATTCTGAGGTAGAGGGATCTGACCTGGGGATTTTGTGTGCATGTGTTGTTTGCTGTTGTTGGTTCAGTTCCATTCAAAGCAGGGATGCTTAAAGTCTTCTGTCTGTGCATAATCAGTGAGACTCCTTTCTGTCTGTGGATAAAAGATTTGCCCTTAACAACAGACAGGCACTTATTAGGCACTTATTATAATAAGGCAAATGCTTTACATGCTTTACCTAATTGAATCTTCACAATAATATGAGAGAGGTGTTATTATTATTGTTTCCAGTTTATAGATAAGAAGCCAAGTCTTAAAGTCCATTCCTCTGTTTTCATGCCTCTCACTGGGTTAACTGTGCAGAAACACTCTGAGTCACTGTCCAGTGTCCCATTCCCAGGGCCAGTGAGTGCCTCTCATAGCACGACTATTTCTGATGAATTCATGCTCTCCTAGCTGCTGGATCCTGTCCCTTCTGTGGGGAAGAGAGGGGCTAGCAATGCTCCATCCTTATACAGAAATGGCCCAGTACCCTCATCAGTCAATCAGGACTGGCAGAGGGCCTGAGGCCACTGCAGAGGCTGCTGCACAGTTCCCCTACCACTGGGGCCACTCCACATCCCGGTTTGCTTATGAGAGGTCTGCTTAATTCCAATTGTAGATCAACTAATACACGCTAGATAGTTCCGGTGTCCCCTTCCCCAGGTGTCCTTTGTAGAGAGTAAATTATGGGATCATCTTATTACTAGCCCCAGTAGTGAGGATAGCCAGGCATCTGGGTGTGTCTGGGCGGGCAACGAAGTTTCTCCCTCTGTGGGATAACCTGCCATCTCACTGGAGAACATTTGGGGAGGTAGCCCCCTATTCCATATCCGGGCTGCTTTCTGCCTTGTGCTGTGATTTTAGTGGAGAGATGCCTCTCCACTCCCTGAAGGCCAGGGATCCTCACTCACCGTGATGCCATTTTCAAGTTTCATCGTGTGGAAGTGCAGGTGGGCAAGACTTCCATACACACACACACACACACACACACACACACACACACACAGATATACTTATATATATATTTGTATTATGGTAGCTAAAACCTTTTTGATGATACTGTTACAGTAAATTCTATTGCTTTATTGCAAAGTTAATTGTGCAAAAGGGATTAGTAGTTTAGAAATTGGAACTGTGCATGTGATGTCTGATTTTCTGATCAGGATGCCAGAGGTCAGTTCTTTAAAAGGCTGGTGTTTAAAAAAAAAAAAAAAAAGAAGCATGCGTTTCTTATTTCATTCAGAAGAGGATTTTTTTTGCTTGTTTTCAGGAAAACTGTAGTAAAAATGAGAAAAGGCTAGAAGAACAGAATGAGGAAATGATGAAGAAGGTTTTAGCACAGTATGATGAGAAAGCCCAGAGCTTTGAGGAAGTGAAGAAGAAGAAGATGGAGTTCCTGCATGAGCAGATGGTCCACTTTCTGCAGAGCATGGACACTGCCAAGGACACCCTGGAGACCATAGTGAGAGAAGCAGAGGAGCTCGACGAGGCCGTCTTCCTGACAGTAAGTGCCAAGTAAAACAGGCGCAAACACCTTGCGCCCACTCTGGCACATCTACTTTTAAAGCTTCATCTCTCACTATTCCTTAAGATTATTTATATCTCTGTGTGGGATTTATATAATTCTGGCATTTAAACATTATTTGGGCATGCCTGATGCCTATAGAAAAGGGCCAGCAAACCCTAAAAGCCTCACTGCCCAGATCCAGCTGAAAGATACATGGAGACAGCTCATAGCATCATCATTCCATTGTGTCCCACTAGATTGGTCACCATCTAAGAGGGAGGGAAAGCAGTCTTGATCCTGCTGTGCTTTCCCTCTGAGGGCCAGCTCGCATCCTCTGGCTAGCTCCCGGGGCTGTCCCCTCAACTCCCTAAGCTGAAGTGACCACTCATATGGACTACTCCCCCTCTGAGCCTGGCCAAGGGGCTGAGGGTAATATTTGGGTGTGCAAAAGGATGGCATAATGGGGTATCCTCTCAGGTAATAAATATGTTGGTGTTTTTACAAGGGATTTCCTGGGGACAGGATTCCTTAATTCAAGCAAGTAACTTATAAACATGGAAATTCCCTTGGGTGCTTCAAATTGCACCAGCAGAGACACCTCTGTGCTCCCTGAAATCCCCAGAATATTCTGTGAGATGCTGGCTCTCCATGGAGCCAGGATTCAGCAGAAATAGTGGCGATGTTTTCCCTGAAGGCAATTCCAAGGCTAACTGTCCCCCTAGGGGGAAGCACGCTCTTAGGATGACCAGGAACCTTCCTTTTCAAAGTTCCCCATCTTCCTGCCCTTTAGAAAACTTTGGAGATACAACAAGGCAAAACGAGACGATGTTAGCCTTTTGATTTGCCTCTGAGGACACCTCTTTCCAGGGCAAATTTGAGTGAAGTGGACATGGCCATCCTTAAGGAGAACTAAACTCATTACATTGTTTTGTGTGTAATTAAGACAAAGCTTCTTATTCATAAATTGGGTACTTCTTGTGAAGCATAACATTAATAAAGTGCTTTTTGTTCCCTGAGAAGCTTATCTTTGTTTGATAAGAATAATTTACTTCTCCCTAGAAGAACAAATTGAAAAAGAAAAAAAAAGAAGGTATTTTTCCTACATATAATACTAACATTACCCATTTTTTTTAAAATTGGAAAATATAGAAAAGCACACAGAAAATATCACTCAGATAAATACTGATTATGTTTTTGATACCTATCCCGTCATTTTTCCTGCTTTAGAGAATTATTTTCTGGAAGCTAAGCCATTGATTGATGAATAGAGAGAAGCAGAGCATAAGCGACTCATTGCCAGTCGCTGATCATAGAGACGGAGCCAACTACAAACGAAAGCACCCTCCATCCCTGCCCTGACACTGCCCATCCCACTCCCCCACAACCCCGCCTTCTGAGCACTTATGTCCTTGCTGCCCAGGCTGAGGCCACCAAAAAAAAGCAGAGGGGTTATGATTTTCAAACGTGGGTAATCTTAATGCTCCTGGTTGGTGTTTCTTTCTGTTGTTAATTAGGTCTCTCTCTCTCTCTCTCTCTCTCTCTCTCCCTCCCCCCCCCTTCCAACTTCTCCTCCTCCTCCTTCCTCTCTCTTCCTAAGTCATTTGAGGAAATCAATGAAAGGTATATAAAACATGGCATAATATAGTGGCAAATAGCATGACTGGATGCCTGCTTCTTAATATTTTGGTGCCTTATAGAAAATGAGCTGCCAATTAAAAAAATACATTTAGTGGGCTACAGTATTTTCACTTTTAGACACAGTGCTTTTAAAAGCTAAATGGCAGCTTTGAAAGAAAACTGCATGTGCTTTAGTTAAATAACAATTATCATAATGTAGATTTTTAACTGCTTCCTCAAGATGTATTCTGCATTGTCAGCCTAATCTAGGCCATCTTTCCCGTCACTGCGTATAGAACATTTTGTAGATACTTAGATGCATTGATTAAATATCTGCCTTGAGCAATTTTATGATTTATGTAATCTTAATGGACTGTTCTGTCATTTTCTCTTGAAAAGATAGTCATGTATTTATCTTCTCTTTCTGCTCAGCTAACCTAAATGAATCTCCCTCTTTTGATTTTGTTTTGTTTTGTTGTTGTTTTTAACACTTCGTCTAAGAGAATTCTTCATTCTTTTCAAAAGCAAAACACTCAACAAGAAATTAGAACATGTTGTCTATAAAAGCATGTAACATCAGATTTATGTTTATCTTTTGGAGCATCTGATATTGAAATTCTCTGACGGATCTGACGCATTCTCCCTTTTGCCTCATAGCAAGACTTAAGGTCTTTCCTTCTGGTTTGAGCCTAATGTTTTCTCCTTTTAGTGTAATTTTAAATGTAAATTTCTAAATTGTAAATATCATCCTCGTTTACTTCCATCCCAACTCAAATTGTGATACAGCATAGAGTAAAATCAGAAATTTAGATCTATAATGTATTAAAATATAGAAAAATGGATTTAGATTAGAAATATGATTTTTTTTAGATAATTGAAATCACACAGAAGAATCATGTTTACCTTAAAAAATTCTGTTCAACAGAATATTGCCAGTTAGTTTTATGAAAATAATTTGTATACTAATATTGGCATTAATCAATAGTGTTTTATAACAGTGGCTCTGTTATGAGTAGAATTCCCCAAGGAGCTTTTAAAAATGCTGATGCCTGAATCTTCTGAGATTCTGATTTAATGGCTCTGGGGTGAAGCTGAGCATTTTTAAGACTTCCTAGATGATTATAATGCACAGCCAGGGTTGAAAGTTCTGGTTTATACAATTTATCCTTTGGCCCAGTGGTTCCCCAAACTGGCTGTGCCTTAATCACCTGTGCAATTTGTTTAACCAAAGATCCTTGGGTCCCACCCCAGATCCACTACATCAAAATTTCCAGAGTGATACCAGGCATCTGCTTGTTACCAATTCCCACAGACAAGTTTAAGATACCGGTCAGTTCTGGAAACTGATACCTAGACCATATTCCAACATCCCTCTTTCCCTCCCTTCCTCCCTCCCCCCTCCTCCCCTCCCTCCCTTTCTTCATTCCTTCCTTCTTTCTTTCCTTCTTTCCTCCTTCCTTTCTTTCTTCCATTTTTTTTTTTTTTTTTTTTTGCCAGGGTCTCACTCTGTCACCCAGGTTGGAGTGCAGTGACACAATCTCAGCTTGCTGCAACTTCCACGTCCTGGGTTCAAGCGATTCTCTTGCATCAGCCTCCCGAGTAGCTGGGACCACAGATGCACTCCATCACTCCATCATCCCCTGCTAATTGTTTGTATTTTTAGTACAGATGGGGTTTTGTCATGTTGCCCAGGCTGATCTTGAACTCCTCAGCTCAAGTGATCCACCCACCTCCAGTTTCTTTAATTTAAAAAAAAATTATATATTTTTTCTAAATGTTATTGACATTTCTTTTTATCCAAAAAGTACATGGATTTACAGTGCCATTCCATCTACACTGGACAGTGTACATGCATATTTGCTTACTTATATTTTATCCATTCATGGAAGATACTGCTCAGTAAGAAAATTTGGTGAGTGAAAAGTTGCAAAAATGCAATAGAATGTTTTTACCTTTCTAACCATCAGAATATTGCAAATATGAATTGACATCCACTTAATACTAAATGCTGTTTCTTTGGTTTTGTGCTTAAATGTGTTCATCTGTGTGTCATTTTAGTTAATTTCTATTTCACTGTCCAATCGAGAATGAATTAATTTTTTGCAAAAGTTGCCTGTCACTTAAAGGCGAGTACACTTGGGTTAACCATTATTTTTCTGTAAAGAAAAAAGACAACAAAATTCTGGGATTTGGTGAAGAAATATGAACAATTAAAGAAAGCCCTGTCACACATGCACATGTACGCATGCACACACTTGATGAAGCTGGATTCATCACTACAAAGCCTTCCATGTCCTCAAGAAAACTGTTGTCTCAAAGTCTCGATGTTATTGATGTTCCTTTCTATAAGAAGTGCTAAATATCTACAGTTGACCCTTGAACAGCACGAGTGTGGACTATGCAGGTCCACTTATATGTGGATCTTTTTCAATAAATATATTGGAAGAATTTTTTGAGATGTGTGACAATTTGAAAAAAACTCAAAGATGAACTGTATAGCCCAGAAATGTTGAAAAAAGTAAGAAAATGTTAGGCATGTCACAAGTACATAAAATATATGTAGATATTCGTCTATTTTATCATTTACTGCCATAAAACATACACAAATCTATTATGAAAATTAAAACATCAGCACTTACGCACACAAACACCACCGTCCATGGCACCATATGCAGTTAGGAGAAATATAAATAAATATAAAGATACAGTATTAAATCATAACTGCATAAAATTAACTGTAGTAATACTATACTACCCAAATAATTTCTACAACTATACTACTACCATACTGCTTTAATAATTTTGTAACCACCTCCTGTTGCTCTTGTGAGGAGCTCATGTTGTGTATCTGCTTAAAACACTGTGTCACGCTAATCATTTCCCTGTGAGCAGTTAGTCCCTCCAGTAAATTGCATGTTGCAGTAAAAAGTGATCTGTTAAGGTTCTTGTATATTTTTTTACCATGTTCGGTGCAATACTGTAAACCTTGAATAGCACCATGATACCCATATGAAGTGGCACTAGTGACCCTGGATGTGCTCCCAAGAAACAGAAAAGTGATGACATCACAAGAAGTTGAATTGCTTAATATTTTCAGTAGATTGAAAATATCTAGTAGAATGAAAATATTGATGCTGTAGCTGCCATTGCCTACCATTTCAGGTGATTCATCATCTTGTAAAGAGATGACGTAAACTTAAAGAATTAATAAACACAGTATTAAGGTATTAATACAGTACTGTAAGTGTATTTTCTCTTCTTTATGGTTTTCTGAAGAACTTCTCTTTTCTCTAGCTTACTTGATTTTAAGAATGCAGTCTATAATACATAGACAAAATATGTGTTAATCAACTCTTTAGGTTATTGGTAGGGCTTCCAGTCAACAGTAGGCTATTCATAGTTAAGTTTTTGGGAAGCCAAAAAATACACATAAATTTTCAACTGTAGAAAGAGTCAGTGCCCCAAACCTCATCTTGCTCAAGAGTCAGCTGTAGTTTATTTATTTTATCTTCCCACTTTTTCTCTCTCCCTTCATATTATATCTCTAAAGGCAGTGCTTGTATATTAAATGATTTTTCTCAACACTAAAAATGCTTAAATTAAGGAATGCTATCAAACATATTTAGACTCAACATTTGCATATCTTGAAAAACACATTTGCTTAGAAAATGCTGTTCTGTTGACGGGATTCATTTTTTTCTCGTTTTGCTCTTTTGTGTTATAATAATGAAAATGAGTTGCAACCATTGTAAGACCTGCTTCTAAAAGGATGTCTGCTTGCCTTTTCATATGCTGATGTTAAACTGGAATAGGTCAGTGCATAAGGGAAAACTGGAACATTTTGCTCGTGGTACCTACCATCAGAGCTTTTGTGCTATGAAATGTCCTACATTAATACACATCAGCGGTGTGTATTTTTAGAGGGCTTAGTGCATGTATGAGGCACCATATTTGTGAATTCTGAGCCTATCATTTCCACCCTCTCCATCCCTCGAGTCTTAATTTAGGCTTGTGCTGTCTTCCGTCACCTAGAGCCTGTGGGGTTCTCCCGCCTGACCTCAGACTTCTGTCCTCTGCTTGCCTTGACCCTTCCTTAGACACTTGCCAAGATCGTCGTCTAAATTTCCCTTTTGTAACAATTTTGTGGTTCTCCCTGCCTTAAAAGACAAAATTGAACTCTAATTCGGTATGAAAGGCTCTTCATAGTCAAGCCACAAAGCACTTTTCTATTTCATCCCTAACTGTCTGTGTTTCCCAACTCCCACAGTGCCCTCTGGCCCTCGAATGTGCTGAATTGGCCACCTCCATGCCTTGGTTCATGCTCTTCTATCTGCAACACCCTTCCTTATTCTCTCTTCTGCCTAGGAAACTCCTACTCATGAAGACCCAGCCCAAATGTTACCTTCTCTCTGAAGACCCTCTGGAACCACCTCCCCTAAATCAAATGATAGTGAATTTTATTGTTTCTGACAGTAGTAAGTGTAGAAGTCACTCTTTAAATATTCAGTTTTATTTTATAATATTTTTCCTTCATACTGACCATACATCCACCGTCAGTGAGATCCTGATATCCTCACGCACACAAAACTGTTGGCCTCTTATTTATTCAAAATATGTTTGTTAAATGGCCATCATGTGCCAAGTAATGCATTAGAAGACAGTAGTGTATTCTCACGAATAATGTATTCTAGTGAATACGAAGGCCTTTCCCAAATGTAAATGGTATTCTGGTGAAGCAGACAGACAAAAACTGAAGAGGCTGTGTTAAGTCTGGGGAAATGTAACAAAGCCTAGCAAGGAATGGAGGGGGCAGGCAAGGCTGTTTAGTAGTGTACAATCTGAGGAGCTGACATTTGAACAGAGATCTAAATTAAGTCAAGAAAGGAGCTGAGCAAGTGTCTGGGAGAACAGAGTTTTAACAGCAAGTGCAGTGGGTCTGCTAGGAAAACCAAGACGTCCATGGAAATGAAGCCAATGCAGTTCCTTGCAGCGGCCTGAGTTGCTGGAAGAGAATTCCAGTCCTGTGTGAGAGGGGTGCCCAGAGGAGAGCTGCTCCTCTACTTGGAGGCCTCTCAGGCTAAAAATAATTTTTTTTGTGTGATGGAGTTTTGTTCTTGTTGCCCAGGCTGGAGTGCAGTGGCGCGATCTCGGCTTACCGCAACCTCCGCCTCCCAGGTTTGAGTGATTCTCCTGCCTCAGCCTCCCAAGTATCCGGAATTACAGGTGCCCCCCATCATGCCCAGCTAATTTTTGTGTTTTTAGTAGAGACAGGGTTTCACCATGTTGGTCAGACTGGTCTCGAACTCCTGACCTCGTTATTCACCCACCTCAGCTTCCCAAAGTACTGGGATTACAGGCAAAAGACACTGCACCTGGCTAAAAATAAATTCTTTTGCAAACTCTGTTTCCTCTTTCCCTTCAGAGTTAACCTTTTTGTCATTGTTTGTTTAAATCCAGATTTCATCTGGATACAAATGCTTAGACTTAGCATCAGTTGGCAGTCCAACTAATGAGGGTGTTGAGTCCATAAGCTGTTGATTTATAAATTGTGGCTTGTTTAGTCTTTCACAAATGGCAAGCTTTATTCTCTTTCACTGCTCTTTCCCCAGTACCAAGCACAATGCCTGGGACATAGTAGGTAAACAAGTTTTGAATGACAAAATGACTAGAAGCTTAATATTGAGGTTTGAGAACAAGGACATCTACAGTGTGGAAGTTTCCAGATGTGCTCTTAGCATTTTTATCCTTTGAAGCCTCAGTGAGTATGAAAGGCTTTGGATGTAAGTCCTTTCCCTTTAGGAAATAAAATAATCACTAAAATGAAGTAATTTTTAGGACTAACTTCATAGGTAAAATACTTGACTATATTGTTTGATAGAATCTTTTCTAACTAGAGGATATAGGAATGAAATTTCCAATATTACCAGTGGCCTAAGAATAGATTTTAGACATATATTTCGAGACTTCAAAGCCGTAAATCCTTTTTTGGAGAGAGTGAGAGGCCCTGCCTTATGCAAAAGCACCACTACCAATACCAGCTTCATTTTCAACAACTGTTTTCCACTTTCATTCCGTAGGTTAATAATTTTTTGACTTATATGGAGCTCTATTCCCCTGATAGGTTGCTTTCTGCAATGGAGAGCACTGCTTCTTTAGAGAAAATGCCTGCTGCGTTTTCCCTTTTTGAACATTATGATGACAGCTCGGCAAGAAGTGACCAGATGTTAAAACAGGTGACTGGTAAGCATTTTAATATGTTAATTACCTAGATGAAATATGGCAGTTTTTGCTTGTTTGTTTTGTGTGTAAAGGATATATACACAAGATTTTAAGGCATGTAACTGGAAAAAGAAAAGTATTTGTTGTAAAATGTTACAGCTAGACTCTGAAATCGAGCATAAGACACGCATCCCATTTCTGTGGGCATTTCCATCTGAAGCTTTATGACTTGCTGGGAGATTGAGGAGGTGGAAGGAACCATGGAACCAAAGGGTCTCCTCTTTTTTTTTTTCATTTAAAAATAAGATTTCACTCCCTCTCTTCTCGAGAGTTGTTTGCCTCATACCAGCAGCCAGGTATAGAAGAAAAAAGAAGTCAAATGTTTTCCTATGTGTCGAACAGATTTCTGTTTATGAGTGGTTTTCCTCTCTTCAATTCAGTTCTTTTCCCCTTTTTTTCAAACTAAACAGATGAGCTTAGAGAACTAACAGCTCAGCACCATGATCTGTAGCCAGGAGCCTCCCACTCAGCTGTCAGAAGCATCCTGCCAGCTCTTCACAATATTTTTTAATGTGCTATTTTAACAAACAGGACAATGAAACGTATTTAGATTTTTCAAAGCTGCCATGTTTCAGTGAAGTTACCGAGTTTTACTTACTGTACAATGTGCTCAGATGTCCTCCTTAAAAGATGCTATAATCTTCCAAAACCACCTCAAAGATTACAGCCATTTGGGAGGCTGAGGCAGGAGGATCACTTGAGCCCAGGGGTTCGAATCCAGACTGGGCAACATAGTAAGACCCCCCGCCTCTAAAATAAAAATAAAACCCCAGAAACAAAAACAAAAACAAAAAAAGATGGCTGTTGTGTTTAAATTGATGATTATCTTTCATTCCCGTACAGAGTGTTAGTTCAGTAACTACTAAAAAGGCTACTGTGTGTCTAAAAAGACAAAAACAATACAACATCACACAACACACAAAAAACCAAAACTCCACCAGCCCTTTATAAAATTAAAAACTCAATCATTGATCTTAATGGATTTTCTCTAGAAATATCTCAAAACAAAGAGTGTTTTATTGTAATGTCTTTAAGAAGGATTAGCCCAGGGCAGTGATTGCAAATGAAGAAAGTTTGATTAACAGAGCTAGTCTTTTGCTTTTAAGGGATTCATTATATGCTATTGTTCATTTAGAAGAATATGCCTTTGAATACTTAATGGACAATGAGAGGACATTTAATATATTTTTGAAGTCACAGAGTTAAAATGTTACAAAGTGTTAGCAATTAATTCAGCAAGAGCACATGGCAGCCCCTGTGGTTAGAAGCCTTTTATGGAGAGATGATCTCAGAGCCATAAATGTTACTTTGTGTGTCTTTTTCACAAAATTGGAGCCCAAGGTGTTGACTTGCTGCTAAATAGTTTTTGCTCATTTTGTGATACCTCTCGGATGTGAAGTCCTCACCTGTTACCTGAAAAATAGATCTGATGACCCCCTTCCTAAACTAAGCAGATACAGTGAGGAAAGGATGTGAGTTTTCCAGTGAGAAGTAGCAGCCTATATGATTTATTTCACACTTACATGATGCCTGGCATAGTGGGAACCATTAAGCATATCAAATCATCTCATTTCACCACAACCCAAAGAGGTAGGTTTTGTTATTCCCATTTGACAGGTGAAGAAAGGTGAGGAAAGAGAGGAACAGAAAAGTGTTCTATTTTTAAGACAACATAGCCAGTTGGGGTGTACGTGGCAGCAGAGTTTTGCACTCCCCTGTGGTTCAGAGTCTGCACTTGAATCACTGCCCCACAGTGAAGAGGCAGAGCGCACGGCTGAGAAAGATGAGAGAAACACAGATCATGGATAAACAAACATAAATCTAGGCTTCCTTGATGCTGGCACCTGGGGATTTTTTTTTACTTGTGGTAAAATAGACATAACTTAAAATTTACCATCTTGTCCATTTTTAATTGCACAGTTTAGTGGCATTAAGGACATTTGTACTGTGGTACAACCATCACTGCCATCCCTCTCCAGAGCTCTTCATTTTGCAAAATGGAAACTCTATATCCATTAAACACTGACTCTCCATTTTCTCCCCTTTCCCTGGCTCCTGGCAGCCACCATTTTACTTTCTGTTTCTGTGAATTTGATTACTCTAAGTACCTCATCTAACTGGAATCATATGGTATTACTCTTTTTGGGACTGGCTTATTTAACTTAGAGTAGTATCCTCAAGTCTCATTGTGTTGTAACGTGTCAAACTTTTCCTCCTCTTTAAGGCTGACTAATATTCCATTGTACGTATACACAGCATTTTCCTTCTCTATTCATCTGTTGGTGGATACTTGAGTTGCTTTCACTTTTTGGCTATTGTGAATAATCCTGTTCTGAAGGCCAGGTTGAATGGAAATGTTTATCTGGCCACAGATTCTGAAGTCCAGTTTGGTTAATGCTTAACTCTCCGAGTGTGGCAGCTCTTTTAGGGCACATTTCATCAGGCAGAGGGGTGATTCTTCTGCCCAGTTCCTTAGCCTCTTGTAATGAAGCCCTAAACTTTCATTTTGGTTTTTTTTGGCATCATACTTTTTTTTTCCAGACCGAGTCTCACTCTGTCACCCAGGCAGAAGTGCAGTGGCACCATCTCGGCTCACTGCAACCTCCACCTCCCAGGTTCAAGTGATTCTCATGCCTCAGCCTCTCCAGTAGCTGGGATTACAGGCACACGCCACCACACGCGTCTAATTTTTTGTATTTTTAATCGACATAGGATTTTACCATGTTGGCCAGGTTGGTCTCCTATTCCTGACCTCAAGTGATCTACCTGCCTCAACCTCCCAAAGTACTGGGATTACAGGAGTAAGCCACTACGCCCAGCCAGCATCACACTTAATCAAGTTTATTACTATAGAAATGTAAAGAGAGTTGCTAAACTCCGGGTCTCTGATGTCGTCCTACCACATAAGAATTGTAAATCCAGCCGTTATTATTAGATTATATCTATGGAATATTCTTATTCCCTTTTCATTTCAGAATTCTTTGAAAAGTAAAAGTATTTCCTGTTTCTGAAAAAAGGTGTTTTAATGTTAATGCTTTTGGGGAAAGGAGCACATTAAAACAAAATTTCTAACCTAAATACTTTGCTTCTTCCTTAAAATTAAGTGATTTTTTTTGGATCAATTAATAAGTTTTTAAGTTTGTTAATTTACCCAAGAGAGACAGAGACATGTGAAAGATGTTTTCATTTTAAAAAGCAGATACAGCTCCATGTATAATTCATAGGATAAAAGCGGAAGCATTTTCATTGTTCACGCCTCAAGTAGTTCTCAAACGCTGCTTCCAAGATGATCGACAATGGTTGAAACATTCTGCTTGGTCCTTTCATAGACCTGGGTAACATGAAAATTTACTGAACTACATTTATCTGGATGGAGTCCTTTAGAATGTGACATCCATTTCCTGCTGGGAGGACAAGCAATACATTCCAAGACAGTATCAGGGTCTCTGACCCGTGATCAGTCCCTGGGGAGGTGCTCTTACCAGCGGCTTCTGCCTTAGCATGCAGCCTGCTCCACAGGTCTTCCGTGGCCTCTGTGGCTTTCCAGATGATTGGTCCCTCATTCAGCTCTCATCTTCAGGAGCTTCCTGCCTCGCTCCTCTGTTTCCTGTGCTCCGGCCAAGGCCACTTTGCTTGCTGAATGTTAGTATTGGTTACTTGCCAGTCACTTTGCTAAGCACTTGGTCGATATTATTTGCTTCTTATAACAACCCTGGGAAGTCATGCTATTATTATTGTTTTCTCATTTTAAAGATGGGGAAACTGAGGCTAAGATAACAGGGGGCGGATCTGGTGTTTAACCTTGGGCCAGCCACTCTGCATTGAAGTCCATGAACTTGACCCCTCTCCTCTTCTGCTTCTTGTTTTTCACAACTGTGTATTTCTTCAGCTCTTTATCACCATTGAAGCTTTTCAGTCTGTCTTTTTTTCTGACATTCTTTAGACCCATTTATGTTTTTCTCATTTTTATCTTCTTGCTGAACTGAACTTTATTTTTGTTTTCCTTTAGTGTCCACTTTTAATAAAGTAATCTCATAAAATTTGGCCCATATTATTAGTATTTCAGTAAACTTATCTCTCAGGAAATTGTTGACTAGAAAAAAATAAGCACAAAAAATAAATGTAAAAGCATGCTGTCGAGCCGGGCATGGTGGCTCATGCCTATAATCCCAGCACTTTGGGAGGACGAGGCTGGCAGATCACCTGAGGTCAAGGAGTTTGAGACCAGCCTGGCCAACATGGTGAAACCCCGTCTTTACTAAAGTTATAGAAAAATGAGCTGGACGTGCTGGCAGGCGCCTGTAATCCCAGCTACTAGGAAGGCTAGGGCAGGAGAATCTCTTGAACACGGGAGGTGGAGGTTATAGTGAGCTCAGATCACGCCACTACACTCCAGCCTGGGTGACAGAGTGAGACTCCACCTCAAAAAAAAAAAAAAAAAAAAGCATGCCACCTTTTCAACTATGGGAATAACCTTTTCCTCTAATTTGAAAAATATATTCAAAGATTTTGTGTCATAAGTTTTGGAGGAGAATTGCATTGAAGCTTGATTTATGTATGGTGTTGCATATACTATTAATGCTTGTAAGGATAATCATGAACTTTACAAGTCTCTAGGAAACACTCAAGGATTTTGTTGTCTTTAAAATTCAGAGCAACAGAGTTATACTAGATGTCTAAAATGTATGCTGAATCAATTAGTAGGCTAATTTTTCTGTAGTTTTTATATTTTGTTTAATTTTTTAAAAGTTAATAATTTAAAAAATCGTTAGGGATAGCCATGTTGGAAAGACAAAATGGGAGAGTCGTTTCAGAAAGAGTATTTTGATATTTTATTTTTGCAAGTATTTTTCAGGGTTGAAGATATGCCAACTATATCTTAAAAGGGTTTCATTTGCCTATATTGTGAATATAGACTATATTGATACAGAATGATACAGCCTTGGTTATCTAGCAAAGCATGCATCATGCATTTTGTTTTGAAGGAAAAGAAAGTTGTTGCCTCCTTTAACCTACATGAGTTTGTTGCTCTAGCTATAGGACTATAGAAGAGTATTCTCAAGTGATCCCATTTTGGAATACATTTTTGTTTATTTCTATGTGTATTATATATGTTCACATGTACAAATGCATAGAAAAAATTGTGGAAGGATACATTCAACTGCAACAGTGATTGCATCTAAAGAAATATGGCTGGGTGTGGTGGCTTTCGCCTGTAATCCCAGCACGTTGGGAGGCTGAGGTAGGTGGATCACTTGAGGCCAGGAGTTCAAGACCAGCCTGACCAACATGGTGAAATCCTGCCTCTACTAAAAATACAAAAATTAGCCAGTTGTGGTGGTGCATGCCTGTAATTCCAGCTACTCAGGAGGCTGAGGCAGGAGAATTGCTTGAACCTGGGAGGTGGAGGTTGCAGTGAGCCGAGGTTGTGTCACTGCACTCCAGTCTGGATGATAGAGCAAGACTCTGACTCAAAAATATAAAAAAATTAAAAATAAAGAAAATAAAAAATTTAAAAAATATAGTTTGGGTTGGGGATTTGGGGGAACAAGGGAGCCCTTCTACTTTTATACCATGTATTTCTGTATTGTTTGAATTTTGTTCGACAAGATAAGTAACTTTTGCCCTAAAAATCAATAAAAACAGCATTAGTTACAATAAATGTTGTTTACATTCCAGTTCCACAGCCTCCTAGATTGGAACCTCAGGAACCAAATTCTGCCACCAGCACAACAATTGCAGTTTATTGGAGCATGAACAAGGAAGATGTCATTGATTCATTTCAGGTTTACTGTATGGAGGAACCACAAGATGACCAAGAAGTAAATGGTATGATTGCCAACACAAATACAGATTCATATGCATATCCATGCATCTTCATGTGAAGTATTTAAACATATACCTGCATTATGACTCTTTCCACAAAGCATTCATAGCCACTTACAAAAAACAACAAAACCCCAACTACCATATAATTAAATAATAACTACAGAAGCAAAATTTTGGGAATCAAGATCAAGGAAAACAAAAATGCATAAACATTATCATAATAGTCAACATGAATATTGTAATTGAGAGTCACGTTTGGCTTTGAGCTCTCAGAATAACAGGAGCAGTGAAGTGGTTCTCATTTTCAGAAAGCAGCTAATGTACCAGAGTTTCAAGGAAAATCAAGTTTTAATCAGTACCAAAGCCTGAAAGATAAGTGTCACGTGTTCCACTTTGTAGGGAAGAAGCTGTATAGAGGACAGTGTGTTCCACGTGGTTGGAATGCAAATGAATATGCGATGTCATGCTTGGCAGTTTCTCAGGTCTATCTTTGCTAAAAGCCACCAACAAGCCACAAGGTTTATTCAGTGTTCACAGTTCCCAAGGCATGGGCCTAGGTATGGTGTAGTCTTCCTATGTCCCAAATTAATGTGTGGATAGAAATGAAAGTGCTTAGTAGGGTGAATGGATGGTATGTCTTATGGCTGAGCCTCTGTAAGTATCTCTCGGCTCAGAAGGACTTCTAATAAGCCCTGGAAGCCGGGCAGTTTGAGGTTGTGCTTCCTGATGAATCAGAGCTGGGAGTGCTGCCATTCTGTGTTGCTTGTTGAAGACAGATCTACATACTATGGAAACCAGATGAGCATGTGGCAGGCTTGGGCACCCTAACTCAGGCGCCCAATTTGTAATCAGGAATGAATGGTAATATATTATACTATTACTAGTATTTAAGTCTTTTGAAATGTCATGTGATAATATTCAGAAAAAAGTTTAAAAAGCAACTATCGGCATGGCTTAAAGTTGGCTAGGTCTGTCTGTAATGTAATGACTCCTGTTATATTGACCTATTTCCATATGCCTGTCACAGCACAACAAAGTAATACTATCCCTATTTGCAAGTGAAAAAACTGATGGGAGGTTAAGTAGTTTGCTCAAGGTCTCAAAACTTGTACGTGATAGGGACAGGAGTCAGACACAGATCTTTCAGGCTCCAAAGGTTATGCTTTTGTTTATTTCTGTCTGTGTGTGTTTTGTTACATCATACTTCATCTCCATTTATTTCCAGCTGTTTTCTGAAACACCATGGCTCTCTGAGACCCTTCTTATGAAATAGTTATTGCCTGGAGTACTTTTTTTTACTGGGTTTCACACCCCCACACCCCTACAACCCGAAACACTTCTCTATCTGTATCTCACTGTTTCTGTGCCCTGAACTGTGCTAATAACAGTTAGCTAATCTGATAGTCTAGTCTGTGATACCATGTCATGTTTGCTAGGGTCTCAGGTCACATATGTTATGTGCATTGTTAAAGGGAGTGCCAGGGTAATAGGATGTATTAGTTCATTCTCACACTGCTATAAAGACATGCCTGAGACTGGGTACTTTATGAAGAAGAGGTTTAACTGGCTTACAGTTCTACAAGGTGTACAGGCATGGCAAGGAAGGCCTTAGGAAACTTATCATTATGGCGGAAGGTGAAGGGGGAGCAAACACATCTTCCCATGGCCAGCAGGAGAGAGAGAGAGAGTAAAACGGGGGAGGTGCTACACACTTTCAAACAACCAGATCTCTTGAGAACTCATTCATGAGAACAGCAAGGGATAAGTCTGCCCCCATGATTCAATCACCTCCCACCAGGCCCCTCCTCCAACGCTGAGAATTACAATTCAACATGAGATTTGGGTGGAACTAAATCATATCATAGGACCTTGCCTAAAAGAATGATTCCAGTGAAAACTGTAGACACAGATTCTAGGCTACAGGAGAAATGTTTTTCAGTATACAAGTCCTTATGACATTCTTTAAACTGAACTTTCTGTCCAGAAAGTACAGCTCATTGGAAAGGAGAGAGGCAATTGAGAGACCTGCTAAGTTGAAGAGTTCTCAATTTTCTTTTAAAGAAACCGTCTGGGTTCTTAAGTGGAAAAGTCGAATATGTGATATTCAGGAGTAATAAGGGGGGATAACCGAAATTACCATAGGCAAAATTTAAAAAGAAAATCATAAGTTTTAAAGGAGGTAAAATTTCAGTAAGAAAAATCAAATTGGCCCAGATTGGTAGGTGTGTTCATAATGACACTGAGTAACATTTACTATTAAAATAATTCATAGTAAAATAAGTTTTAGAATTTTAGAAGGAAAATGTCTTCACTGGACAAAGTTACTTCTTAGAGTAGCTTATAACCTATCAAAGTTATTTAAATGTTTCTATAAATTGTAGAAATCTCTAGCGGAAAGAATTCTGGAGTTCATGAGAAGGAACCAGGGTTTGAAACTTGGAAGGTCATCCTGAATACCAAAATAGTTTACTAATCCGTGAAGATGTTTAAAAACCATGAAATTGTCCTTTTTTATGACATACTCTTCTGAAATATTGGCATTGGTTCTTAAGAGTTTCTTGAGAACGTGTTACTGAGATTTAAGCTAACATAAACTCTGTGTAATTTTAATATTTGCTACTGAAATAAATTACTTTAATTGTGGTATATGAAGCTCAGAATCTTGTTAATGCGCTATTATTTTCTGATAAGTGTTAACAAGTAGTACTGTGTCATTCTAAGTATCTCTTTTCAGAATGCTGTTGCTTTCTTCTGTATTCCAAGGAGCTGGTTTTCACATAATGGTATCTATAAGGTTATCATTTTGAGTTTTCCACTGCAAGAAAATCATAGATGACTTTCTCCAATAACTATAATTTAATTAACTTTGGAAGATATCTTAGATTTTAATTGTGTCTTATGCTAGAGTTGGTAGAAGAATACAGACTGACAGTGAAAGAAAGTTACTGCATTTTCGAAGATTTGGAACCTGACCGATGCTATCAAGTGTGGGTGATGGCTGTGAACTTCACTGGATGTAGCCTGCCCAGTGAAAGGGCAATCTTTAGGACAGGTAAGGAGATGGATGCTAAGGGCACGTTAGGAGACAACATTCAATTCTTCACAGACTCTTGAGATCAGTACATATTTATTAAGCACCTATTGTGTGTTGAGTGTTGTGCAAAGGGCTGGTTATGTGACGGGTGAATAAGACCGGGCTCCTGTTCTCAAGAATTTCATACTCAGCTGGGGAGATGGAAAAACAGAAGATCATAGAAAATATGTGGTAACAGCCGTATCCGGATATACACAGGTTATTATGAGAACACTCCAGAGGGGCACCAAAGTTGGCTGGGGCAGGGGCAGGATCAGGAACTGTTTCTTAGAACTGATGTCTGCAGAAAATGCTGTAAAGGATCAATAGGAAGTAATGTGTTAAAGGAAGATATTCCACTTGAAAAAGACATGAGTAGAGGCATCAAGGCAAGAAACAGTATGGAGTGTGCAGGGCACTGTAAGAAGTTTGGTATTTCTTAGACTTAAACAAAGAGAGGAAAGACAAGATGAGAAAGGCTAACATATAGAGGCCGTGTTTGAAAGGTGAGAGAGCTTGGGCTGTGTCTGGGTGCTGGGAACCTCCAAAACATTTTAAGCAGTGGTATTCAACTGAAAATGCATTCTCAAGATGAAATCTTTTCACAGGGTATGAAACCTAAACCAAGGCTGCACTGCCTTTAAGATAATGGTAGCCTGCCTCAGGGGAAGAAATAGTTTACTCCTACCTTTTATCCTTTCCTCTTGCCTTTTAAAACAAGCCTTTATTGAGCACCTACTGAGGACAAGATCCTCACTGACTTTTGTGTAGTGGGAGAGGGGAAAGAATCTTTATTTTGATTTGCTTGTATATGTATAAAGAAAGTCTGCTGGGATTTATAGGAAGCTATTACTAGGGGTTGTTTGGGGATGGGTGAGAACTGGGCAATTTGGAAGGCAGAGAAGGGAGAGAGACTTCACTATCTATATTTGATCCCTTTTGGGTTTTTAACACAGAATACATTTTCTGATAAAAAATTTAAAACAAAATTGTGCTCAAGCTGTAGAAGACCACGTGCTTCTCAGGTCCCAGGAAAGCAAACTGGCATTGCTCCACAACTATCCTGACTCTCTTTCTGCAGCACCCTCCACCCCTGTGATCCGTGCTGAGGACTGTACTGTGTGTTGGAACACAGCCACTATCCGATGGCGGCCCGCCACCCCTGAGGCCACAGAGACCTACACTCTGGAGTACTGCAGACAGCACTCTCCTGAGGGTGAGGGCCTCAGGTAAGGGACCCTCTCCATGGGAGAGACTGCCCAGAGCCCAGGAACCAAGCTCTGGGCCCTAAACTACCTTCTAGCTTATGCTCACCAAGGGAGAAATGCAGCCTAAAATCCTGCTGAGCTAATGAAGCCGTTGACTTGATTTGCAGCTCTATCACTATTCATCAATGAACTCCAAGTTTGTAATAAAACACATGCTACAATGCAGAATAACTCCCTTGTAAGAAAAATGTATGTGAATTTTAATGCTAGAGCATTCTTTGAGGTATATTTAACTTCAGTCATTAGACAGGATTTATGCATATTTTACGGGGTTTATACTAGCTATATCAGAATCTGTTTCACCTAACTCAGGAAACTAATAGTAAGCTTGTGTATAATGTAAATCTGAATGTCTCCATGATATATTGGTAACATAAAGGAGCTAATTACATATACATTATCATGGAGACATACCTGCCTCTCCAAAAGCATGAAATATGTAAAGAGATTCTTCTAGGAGAAAAGAAATGTGACGCTCTGTCACTAAGATGATGAAGCTAACATTTATCAATAAGCAGCTCTGTATCCACTAGGCATTTGGTAAATGTTAACTTATCTGTTGAGGTGGTATTTTCTTAGCCTACCACCTCCTTGCTGTGGAGCAGCTTTGTGAACAAGATGAATATTCAGATCATTATTATTATTATTCATATTTTGATAGAGAGGTTTTTAGTTTTTCTTTTAAATGAAGTTTATTGAGATAAACTACTTTGGTAGGATATGGAACTTGGGAATCATGGTATGAAATTAGACAGCTTTTAAAAAATTATTATACTTTAAGTTCTGGGGTACATGTGCAGAATGTGCAGGTGTGTTATGTAGGTATACACATGCCATGGTGGTTTGCTGCACCCATCAACCTGTCATCTGCATTAGTATTTCTCCTAATGCTATCCTTCCCCCAGCCCCCTACCCGCCAACATGCCCCAGTGTGGGATGGTCCCTTCCCTGTGTCCATGTGTTCTCATTGTTCAGCTCTCACTTATGAGTGAGAACATGTGCTGTTTGGTTTTCTGTTCCCGTGTTAGTTTGCTGAGAATGATGGTTTCCAGCTTCATCCATGTCCCTGCAAAGGACATGAACTCAATCCTTTTTTATGGTTGCATAGTATTCCATGGTGTATATGTGCCACATTTTGTTTATCCAGTCTCACTGATAGGCATTTGGCTTGGTTCCAAGTCTTTGCTCTTGTGAATAGTGCTGCAATAAACATATGTGTGCACGTGTCTTTATAGTAGAATGATTTATAATCCTTTGGGTATATACCCAGTAATGGGATTGCTGAGTCAAATGGTATTTCCAGTTCTAGATCCTTGAGGAATCACCACACTGTCTTCCACAATATTTGAACTAATTTACACTCCTACCAACAATGTAAAAGCGTTCCTATTTCTCTACATCCTCTTCAGCATCTGTTGTTTCCTGCCATTCTAACTGGTGTGACAGGGTATCTCATTATGGTTTTGATTTGGATTTCTCTAATGACCAGTGGTTATGAACTTTTTTCATACGTTTCTTGGTTGCATAAATGTCTTCTTTTGAGATGTGTCTGTTCATATCCTTTGGCCACTTTTTGAAGGGGTTGTTTCTTTCTTGTAAATTTGTTTAAATTCCTTATAGATTCTGGATATTAGTCCTTTGTCAGATGGATAGATTGCAAAATTTTTCTCCCATTCTGTTGATTGCCTGTTCACTCTGATGATAGTTTCTTTTGCTGTGCAGAAGCTCTTTAGTTTAATTAGATCCCGTTTGTCAATTTTGGTTTTTGTTGCCATTGCTTTTGGTGTTTTAGTCATGAAGTCTTTGCCCATGCCTATGTCCTGATGGTATTGCCTAGGTTTTCTTCTAGGGTTTTTATGATTTTAGGTCTTATGTTTAAGCCTTTAATCCATCTTGAGTGAATTTTTGTATCAGGTGTAAGGAATGGGTCCAGTTTCAGTTTTCTGCATATGGCCAGCCAGTTTTTCCAACACCGTTTATTATATAGGGAATCCTTTTCCCGTAGCATGTTTTTGTCAGATTTGTCAAAGATCAGATGGCTGTAGATGTGTGGCATTCATTCTGAGGCCTCTGTTCTGTTCCATTGGTCTATATCGCTGTTTTGGTACCAGTACCGTGCTGTTTTGGTTACTGTAGCCTTGTAGTATAGTTTGATGTCAGGTAGCATGATGCCTCCAGCTTTGTTCTTTTTGCTTAGGATTGTCTTGGCTATACAAGCTCTTTTGTGGTTCCATGTGAAATTTAAAGTAGTTTTTTTCTAATTCTGTGAAGAAAGTCAATGGTAGCTTGATGGGGATAGGAATGATTCTATAAATTACTTTGGGCAGTATGACCATTTTCACGATACTGATTCTTCCTATCCATGAGCATGGAATGTTTTTCAATTTGTGTCCTCTCTTATTTCCTTGAGCAGTGGTTTATAGTTGTCCCTGAAGAGATCATTCATATCCCTTGTAAGTTGTATTCCTAGGTATTTTTCAATCTTTGTAGCAATTGTGAATGGGAGTTCACTCATGATTTGGCTCTTTGTTTGTCTGTTATTGGTGTATAGGAATGATTGTGGTTTTTACACATTGATTTTGTATCCTGAGACTTTGCTGAAGTTGCTTATCAGCTTAAGTAGATTTTGGTCTGAGATGGGATTTTCTAAATATACAGTCATGTCATCTGCAAACAGAGACAATTTGACTTTCTCTCTTCCTATTTGAATATACTTTATTTCTTTCTCTTGCCTGACTGCCCTGGCCAGAACTTCCAATACTATAGGAATAGGAGTGGTGAGAGAGGGCATTCTTGTCTTGTGCTGGTTTTCAAAGGGAATGCTTCCAGCTTTTGCCCATTCAGTATGATATTGGCTGTGGGTTTGTCATAAATAGCTCTTATTATTTTGAGATATGTTCCATCAATACCTAGTTTATTCAGAGATTTTTAGCATGAAGGGATGTTGAATTTTATTGAAGGCTGTTTCTGCATCTATGGAGATAACCCTGTGGTTTTTGTCATTGGTTCTGTTTATGTGATGGATTACATTTATTGATTTGTGTATGTTGAACCAGCCTTGCATCCCAGGGATGAAGCCCACTTAATCATGGTGGATAAGCTTTTTAATGTGCTGCTGGATTTGGTTTGCCAGCATTTTATTGAGGATTTTCGCATCAATGTTCATCAGGGATATTGGCCTGAGATTTTCTTTTTTCGTTGTGTCTCTGCCTGGTTTCGGTATCAGAATGATGTTGGCCTCATAAAATGAGTTAAGGAAGAGTCTCTCTTTTTCTATTGTTTGGAATAGTTTCAGAAGGAATGGTACCAGCTCCTCTTTGTACCACTGGTAGAATTCAGCTGTGAATCTGTCTGGTCCTGACCTTTTTTCTGGTTGGTAGGCTATTAATTACTGCCTCAATTTCAGAACTTGTTATTGGTCTATTCAGGGATTTGACTTCTTCCTGGTTTAGTCTTAGGAGAGTTATGTGTCCAGGAATTTATCCATTTCTTCTAGATTTTCTAATTTATTTGCATAGAGGTGTTTATAATATTCTCTGATGGTAGTTTGTATTTCTGTGGGATTAGTGGTGATAACCCCTTTTTCATTTTTTGTTGTGTCTATTTGATTCTTGTCTCTTTTCTTCTTTATTAGTCTGGCTAGTGGTCTATCTATTTTGTTAATCTTTTCAAAAAAAACGAGCTCCTGGATTCATTGATTTTTTTTGAAGGGTTTTTCATGTCTCTATCTCCTTCAGTTCTCCTCTGATATTAGTTATTTCTTGTCTTCTGCTAGCTTTTGAATTTGTTTGCTCTTGCTTCTCTAGTTCTTTTAATTGTGATGTTAGGGTGTTGATTTTAGATCTTTCCCGCTTTCTCTTGTGGGCATTTAGTGCTATAAATTTCCCTCTAAACACTGCTTTAGCTGTGTCCCAGAGATTCTGGTATGTTGTGTCTTTGTTCTCACTGGTTTTAAAGAACTTATTTATTTCTGCCATAATTTAGTTATCTACCCAGTAGTCATTCAGGATCAAGTTGTTCAGTTTCCATGTAGTTGTGCAGTTTTGAGTGAGTTTCTTAATCCTGAGTTCTAATTTGGTTGCACTGTGGTCTGAGACTGTTTGTTATTATTTCCAATCTTTTCATTGCTGAGAAGTGTTTTACTTCCAATTATGTGGTTAATTTTAGAATAAGTGCAATGTGGTGTTGAGAAGACATATATTCTGTTCATTTTGGGTGGAGAGTTCTGTAGATGTCTATTAGGTCTGCTTGATCCAGAGCTGAGTTCAAGTCCTGAATATCCTTGTTAATTTTCTGTCTCATTGATCTGTCTAACATTGACAGTGGGGTGTTAAAAGTCTCCTACTATTATTGTATGGGAGTCTAAGTCTCTTTGTAGGTCTCTAAGAACTTGCTTTATGAATCTGGGAACTCCTGTATTGGGTGCATATATATTTAGGATAGTTAGCTCTTCTTATTTCATTGATCTGTTTACCATTATGTAATGCCCTTCTTTGTCTTTTTAATCTTTATTGGTTTAAAATCTGTTTTATAAGAGACTAGGATTGCAACCCCTGCTTTCTTTTTGCTTTCCATTGGCTTGGTAAATATTCCTCCATCC
>CAUYLG010027060.1:0-35122 GCA_963573385.1 Cacajao melanocephalus
TTTACGTATTTATTTTTCAAGATGGAGTCTCACTCTGTTGCCAAGGCTGGAGTGCAGTGGTGTGATCTCGGCTCACTGCAAACTCCGCCTCCCGGGTTCAAGTGATTCTCCTCCTTCAGCCTCCTGAGTAGCTGGGATGACAGGCGCATGCCACCACACCCAGCTAATTTTTGTATCTTTAGTAGAGACAGCATTTCACCATGTTGGCCAGGCTGGTCTTGAACTCCTGACCTCAAGTGATCCGCCCAGCTTGGCTTCCTAAAGTGCTGAGATTATAGGCATGAGCCACCACACCTGGCTGGAAAGAAGTTTTTATGAATACACATATTCATAGCAAATCTACAAGGTAGATATCATCATCACATTTTATATTTAAAAAAATTCAGGTTCAGCAAGGTTAAGTTTCCAAAGGCATACAATTAGTAAATGGCCAAATGTGGCTATGAGCCCCTAACTCAATACCTGTATAATTTATGTTCATCTTATAGCAGGCTGCCATATTAAAAGTGATAAAGACATTGAGAGACAGAGAAATGAAAGAAGCTCAATGGGTTTGAAATAAGATAATATTCTTAGCTTTCATGTTTCAGAACTTTAACAGTTATTATTAAATATTGTTTAGCCATTATTCAAAGTTCTGTACCTTAATAATTTTCTAATGCTTCCTTAAAATAATGCAATAAGAGCAGCTTAACAGCAGACATTATTCTCTGAGCTTCCTGTTAATTAGAGGAGCATTACCCAGTCTGTATGAAGTCAGATGAAAGGAAAGACCTGGGCTCTGCAAACAAGTTCTCCACCACTGCTATCAAAATAGCTTCAGTAATGTCTTTGACTTAAGTAGCAGTTATAATGTCTAAAATGCTTTCACCTAAATTACCTGTTTTAATCATCACTGAATAATAAGAGTGAAAATAAAATAAGGCACCAATAGGTTAAACCCCAGGCCTGTATGGCAAAGTCAGTGCATACAGGGACTCCCAGTGGCCTTTCAATGTGACAAGTATTTTAGAGTTGTAGCACAAATGTCATGTCCAAAATGGAAAATGTTTCAAATCATAATAATAAATTGAATAAAGGATAGCAAAAAAAGAGGAGGAGGAAAAGAAAGAGGTCTAAGAATGATGAAATATACAAGACAATAAAGAGGAAATAGGCATCAAGTAGTCATTGGCACAGAAATACGGTTGACAGTGGTGGTAGGGAAAAGCACTCTGGAAAGATAGTTAAAGTCAGGAGGAGTTGATGAGAGACAAATCTGGATAGCCTTGGAAGCATATTTCCTTTCCTCTTTTGGTAGGTTAGCCAAGACCTGGTTCAGCTGCCATCTGCAAAGAGATGAGGCTTAGGATGATGTCAGCATCCCTGGCAGGCAAGGTTGTTCCCAGAGCATTTGGTGGGCAGACCTTGGCCCTTGGTATGCGTATTGCTTTGTGCTATTTCTAAACATCCCTTGATATCTTTCTTGTTGCTTCAAGAAACTAGTTGTTCCCAAGTCCCACTTAGGTCATCTATAAATAGGCAACACAGTGTCTGAGGTGGACTCATTCTCACTGGTGAAAGTGCTCCCCACGATGTGTTCAGCTTTCTGTCAAGCCTGCTGATCAGGGCAAGCTCCTCTTTGCTTGCACCTTGTCCATTTTGGATACAATATGTCTAATCCCAGTCTATGCTACGGAACAAAAAAGGTTAAGGGGATTGCATGCATTCTGCTACTTTCCTGCTTGTAAGTTTTGGCCCAATAAACCCTATAGTATACCTGCAACGTGTGATCCTAGTATGCATATCTGTGATCCCTTTGCATGATAGAAATAGTGGCAAATAATAGATGTCACCCTTAATATAACATGACAGAAAAACAGAAAAATCTGAAAGCTAGCAAAGTGGTCAACCTGAGGCTAGTCAACCTGAGGCTATTGCTTACACTGACAAGTGAAGATTGATAATTCAGAGAAAGATGACAAAGAATATTCTATTAGAACATTTTCAGGCTGCTGATAAAGACATACCTGACACTGGGCAACTTACAAAAGAAAGAGGTTTAATGGACTTACAGTTCCACAGGGCTGGGGAGGCCTCACAATCATGGCAGAAGGCAAGGAGAAGCAAGTCACATCTTACGTGGATGGGAGCAGGCAAAGAGAGAGAGAGAGAGGGAGGGGGGGAGAGAGAGAGAGAGAGAGAGCCTTGCAAGGAAACTCTGCCTTATAAAGCCATCAGATCTCATGAGACTTAATCACTATCACCAGAACAGCATGGGAAAGACCTGCCCCCATGATTCAATTACTTCTCATCAGGAGTCTCCCATACCATGTCAAAATTCAAGATGACATTTGGGTGGAGACACAGCCAAACAGTATCAGAGATAGATAGATAGATAGATAGATAGATAGATAGATAGATAGATAGATAGATAGATAGAGAGACAGAGAGATAGATAGATAGATAGAGAGACAGAGAGATAGATAGATAGAGAGAGAGACAGAGAGATAGATTGATAGATATAAAAAGGCAACACAGTGAGGTGAACGCATTCTCACTGGTGAAAGTGCTCCCCATAGATAGATAAAGATAGATAGATATACATATATATCTCTATCTATCTCTATCTCTCTATCTCTATCCATCTATGTATTTATCTTACGTAACTTTAAAAAATCAATCCATCCCATGTAACTTCAATTGTATAGTCCATAGTAAAATTAATGCCTCTCTATTTTTGTCATAAATTTGAGGTGCTTTGCCCTGGTCATTGATAACCCCCACGAAAGAAGAAAAACAATGTTACTTTATTAGGTATCTCACTATTTCTCTGATCTGCAAAACTACACATGTTAAATTTTTTGTCATGTTTTTGAATGACAGGTTTGGTGACAATCTCTAAAGCCCTTGTCAGGCTTGTCCTAGAGCAGGAGTGAGCTTCTGCTTAAATAAATTAAGATCAGAGTTAACTCTTTTCTTTTGTCAAAGTGACACAATCACTGTCCTCCGGGGGCACACACCCTGGTAGAGAAGACAGACATTAAAAATCTGTTAAAGGCCAGAGGACAAACTATTACCATAAAATTATGCTAATAGAACATTTCCTTCATTTGGAACTCAGAGAATGGTGCAGAGTGGCATTTTATTTTCCTAATAGTTTATTAGACATCACAAAATCCACTTTGGGTGTGTATTGAGGAGTCTTTCCTTGTTAATTTTCTTAATCTTCTTCCTGGTTCTTTAAGCTTTCTGCTCTTCCTCAGGATCTTGGATTGTAGTCAATTATTTCCATACTTTTCCCCTCTAGTTGATCTTTGGGAAGAGTAGGTGGATGCTCACAGGTCCTTCAAATCTCTCAGGAGGAAACATATAAAAGAAAAAAATACTCTTTCTAATATGAACTGCCTCTTGTTGTATAATTCTCTTATCTCTGTTAACACAATCTTTGTCCTTTTGCTTTCATGTCAGAAGAAGGAATTTATGGTAGTAGAAGAGAGGTATCACTTACCACATATATGCAAATATTTCATTACAAATGAAATAAATGTCATGAGAGCAAATACTACAGAGACTTGAGCTAGTGTAGTGGATATTGCAGTGTGCTATCCAGTTACTCTTTCAGGATGGAAGCCCTGGTTCTTCCAGTGCTGAGAACGCTGCTTCATTTGGAGTTGCTATGAGCACTTTGCTACTTCATGGGGGGAGCAAGAGAGGAATATGATTGGCATTGAGGCAACTCACTTAAGCTCCTCTTACTACTCCTTCACACGATTTTGATAGACAGTGCAACAGTCACAGCCTGAGAAGGACACAGATCCCACAAGGATGATGAGTATATGTGTCACAACAGACTCCTCACCATAGATAGCTTGGAAAGAGGGAATCTCGAATAAATTGTAGAGGAGGCAGACAATGAATATAAGATGCAATCCAGAGACCTGCTATAGCAGTAGGGACTATAGATTATTACTCTTATGAATTTACTCCTGGAAAAGAGGCCCACCAGAACTTATATTAATAAGTGGATAAGGCTGGTCCAAGAGGTGTTCTGTGGTAAATGTTTCAGTGGGCTGTATTCTTACAGTTCAGTGTTTTCTTCTGCTCAATTTTGCTTCCTTACTTTCTCTTATTCTTGGTGAATAAGACTAAAATAAGAATAAACCAAAAGAAGGGCCTAGAACAGTTCAATCTATGCAATGGTTCTGAATAGAAGTAATCCTCCCATTCCCCCATGGGGGCATTTGGCAATGTCTGGAGGCACTTTGGGTTGTTAAAACTGGGGGTTGCTACTGGCATTTAGTTGAATGGAGGCCAGGACTGCTGGTAAATGTCTTACAGTGCACAGAGTAGCCATCCACACAAAGGAACTATCCAGGCTAAAGTATCAATAATGCTGAGGTCAAGAAACCTTGGCTTAAGGGGAATGATACATGGAGAGGTCTCTGAAGTGGAAAGGAGCCTGGACATTTGAGGAATTAGAAGCAGTCAAGTGTATCTGGAACAGCGTAACTGGGAGTGGAGGGCTGGAAAAGGAGGTGCAAAGTAGGTAGTGTAAAGGAAGTTGGTTTTTATGTTAATGGAAAGCTGTTGAGAGTTTCTAATCTAGTGAACAATATAAACAGATCTGTGTTTTTAAGAAATAACTGGTAATGAATGATGGACTAGAGAGAGGAGAAGAGGGTGTGAAAACATCATGTGAAACATGTTCATGGCTTGGATTAGCCTGATGGCAGGGGAGATAGAGAAAAGCAGAAGGATTCGAGTGCTTTATGAGGAACAAGTAACAAACTTAATCATAGATTGGAGAGGCAGCATATTATCACTTTTAAGCACACAGGCTCTGGAGCCAGAGAACATGGGTTCAAATTCAGCTTTGCCATTTACTACTTCTGCAGCCTTGAACAGTTATATTTGTTTACTGTCTTCATGTCCTGGATTTTGATCTATTGCTATGACTAGGACATGAGTTAATTTTTGTAAATGGCTCAGGAGTCCTTAGAGTGTGGTTTGTGCTCTATAAGTCTCTCAAATTAATTAAATAAATCAGGATGAGAGATGAGACTCTTTGTTTTTGTTTTTCTTGGGGTTTGGGGTGAGCAAGGTCATGAGCGAAGCCTCTGTTGCAGAGACACTAGTGAAATTGAGTTGTTAACATGGTCAAAGCTGCTGAGATGTCAAGAAGGATGAGAGGAGAATTAGACAACAGTTTTTATAAGTAAATCTTGAATATATTCTTAAAAAATTGAGGTCTATACTAACAAATTGAGTCACTTTACTGTAAACCAGGAACTGACAGTAAATATCACTCCCTAACCTTACATTGCAATGAGTAAGATGTTCTAGGCTTGATTCATCTTCTTCTCAAAAGGTAATTAAGTGGTGAGCTCATATTAATTCAATTATCTTTTGCCACTTTGTGACATTAACTATTACTTGCCTAGGTTATCAATCTAAAAAATACTACCAACAACATTTTGAGAATTCTATGAATCTGAAGACAGTTTCAAGTCTCTATGTTAATTATCTTTATCTTACTAAAGACAATTGTTTTAATTTTCTCTTTCTTTCAGACGTATAACCACCTTATGTCACAGGATCCTTGGGGTGTTGCTTTTCCAGCCAGAAGCCTCTGTGGTCAGTGATATCTTTGTCCAGGTTTTGCTCAGGCCTGCTGGGCTGGTTCTGCTCACTTGGCCTGGTAGGCTGTGTTTGGCTTTTGCCACTGATCTGGATCCCATGCCTGCGAAGGGTGAGCCCGGCAGACAGCAATGAGGGGTGTGTGAGCAAGCAAGAGCAGGGTCCAGCTGCTGCACACAGCCAGACCCGCCAGCTGCTATGGCTGGACAGGCAGCTCCAGGCACTGTCTTTGTGCAAGCCAGCAGCTGGATCTGATGCACTACAAGCAGCTTCCACTGTGGGTACTCACGTATGGACAAGGGGAACATGGTGGTATCCAGAAGCTTGGAGACACCAGAAACTGCAAAGCCCCAAAACCCTGGCTGGGAGAGCCCCTAGGTCTGGACTCCTGGAAGGGCCGTAGCTCTTCTCTCCTTCTAGTCACCTGTAATGTGGTGAGAAAGGGGGGCGTGTTTCAGTCCTGTTTATATTACAGCTATTTTAGTACCCCCATTCAGCAGGTCCTAAGTTCTTGTCCCACTTTCAAGAAGAATGAGCTGTGTGGACAACTGGAGGGTGAGCAAGGTGAAGAGGTGCTTTATTGAGCAACAATAAAGCTCTCAGGAGACCCGAAGAGGGTAGTTCCTTTCTGCAGGCAGGTTGTCTCAACAAGTGCAGCCTTTAGTGGAGAGGAGAAGTGGAGTGGGTAGCAGGGAGGTTGTCCCAACATCTCGGTGAGTCTGACTGAGGCTGGGGTTTTTATGGGCTTCAAAAGGGAGGAAGTGCATGTTGACTGATCCATGGGAAGCCATGGATGGGCCCATAAAAAGCACCATAAGTTCTCACTCTGGGCATTGGACTCCACCAGAACTGACAGCCCAGCCCTCATGCTTCAGGCTGTCCCTGGATTAAAGGAAGGGTTTCACCAAGGACCCACCCCTTTATGCCCAGAAACCTGTCTGCCTCCTGCTACTATCAACATGTAGTCGGAGCTTCAGCTGTCCATGCTGAGGGGCACCTGACGGCCCACACCCAGCCACCCTCAGAGCCTCCTTGGCCTCCCTCCCATGCTCATTGATGCCCAAAGTCCAGAGGGCATTGAGGCAGCAGGGAGCTGGCATACCGGTGCCACCCTGAGCACATGAACACTTGGTCGGGTCAAGACAGCACCTGGGCTCAGCTACAACTTTGCTCAGAAATCAGAGTGTGTGCCAGAAGCAAGGAGAGGCCAGGCAGCAGGAGCAGGCACTTCTGAACCTAAGGGGTCATGGGGGGGCTTTCTGAGCCCTCAAGAGCACAGGGATGCCAGGATCCACAGCCTGGGAGGGTGAGACTCCTGCCCCTCCAACTCAAAAAGGGGCAGGTCTCCTGCCTGTTCCCAGCTCCCGTGTGATCCCAGCTATAGCCAGCTCCATGGAGTATGCAGCCCTACCCCCAACTGCAAACAGGATCTTCACAGTGGCCACTCCACAGGGGCCACAGCTGCCATCACTTATACTTTACAAAACCAGAGTATAATTGTCACCAGAGTATCGTAATTAAGTTATACTTATATATAAGATATACTCACATATTATAGTTCTCTATTAGTCCATTTTCATATTGCTATAAAGAACTGCCTGAGACTGGGTAATTTATAAAGTAAAAAAGTTTAATTGACTCAAGTTCTGCATGGCTAAGGAGGTCTCAGGAAACTCACAATCATGACGAGAGGGGAAACAGGCATGTCTTACATGGTGGCAGGCAAGAGAGAGTGTGTGAAAGAGGACCTGTCAAACACTTATAAAACCATTAGATCTCATGATAACTCACTCTATCACAAGAAGAGCATGGAGAAAACCACCCCATTATCCAATCACCTGGCACCAGGTCCCTTCCTTGACTCATTGGGATTATGGAGATTACAATTCTAGATGAAATTTGGGTGGGGACATGGAGCCAATCCATATCAACTTCTAATATATTATTAGAAGTATAATTATGTTATATTAAGTTATACACATATAATGTATAAGTTATATATAACATTACATGTTACAAAAATATTTACTGCATTATTTTAACACAGTACATTTTTAAAAAATTGTGAATCTTTCACCTGGGTGCTTAGAAGCAAATCTAAATGTGCAAAGGTGTCTATCTATGGAGAGATAAAACAAAGATAAATTTGAGGAACAATTATCCAAAATTATAATGCTAATAACCACTTAAGTAGCTTAATTTCACTTGAAACTTCTTAGCACAAAGAACTAATAATCCTTATGATTTCCAACTGTTTATTCTGAGCATGGTTTTTCAAAGCAAGGTAAAAGATTTACAGAAGCATTGTCTCTAGCAATTTCTTTACTTCAACAAACACGTTTGGTTGATTGCCTAAACCACTGACATGGAAGTCTTGTTGATTGCTTGTTTGTTTTAAAGAAAGCCATAGAGGGCTTGGAAAGCTTGTTTTATGTACCACAGTCCTAGAACAGAAAGAAAGAAAGCCCAGTGATAAATTTGAAGTGTTAGTTGGGTAGAGAAGAATAGAAATTGTTTTGCTTGTATAAGGAGGGTGATTCTGGAATTTTGTGAATTTGCACTAGTGAGAAAAAGAAAATACCTTTTAATATCCCCTGAGCATAAAGAGGTTCATCATAGCACAGGCCACTCATGTGCTGATTTTGCCTAGATTTTATAGCTTAACAAATGTTTTCATGAATATTATCTTAGTTTTCAAAAGAAACAAATGTTATGTGCACAAGAAGTCATTGTAGCTATTTTACAGAAGTGGTAACCAAGAATCACATGTGGAAGTCACATAGTTTAGTACATATTTGAATTCATTTGAATTTAAGTCTCTTGACTCCAGGGCTAGAGCTATTGAACTCCATTCTGATTCTCATTGTGTGTGTTTTCTTCATTTGATTCAAAAATCTTGAACCTTCTAAATGAAGCCACAGTGACCTGAATAGGTCACCACCACCAATTGTCCTTATGTTTTTGGGAACATCTCAGAACTAAATGTACTAGTTCAAGGACAGTTTGAATTCATGTCCTCCTGATTCTATTTTCAGATAATTTTTGCTTTCCCAAGTGGCAAGGATATTGTTTACATTTTAATTCATCTTCCAGAAAGAGATAGCTACATTGTATATGGGTAATATTTAGCCTGTCATGCCATATGGGAGGCATGGTGGCAAAATATTTCCTTACTGGTTGCATGGATTGAAAGACCTATGCCTCAGGCCTGGGCAAGTGACAGACATGCCACTTACACACAAAAGTCCCAGGGTGAGATTATGATTATGCAAGACTAAAATGACTCTTATTTTTAGGGTCATTTGAAAAGCTGTCTACAGAGGACAGGGCCATATCTCCTTTAACATTGCATATCTAAGCTAATATAGTGCCTGGGACAAAATGCATGCTTAGTAAATTCTTGTTGAACAGATGAATAAATGGGTTTAATCAGTCTCAGCAGGCCTCCAACACTCATAAAAGACTACATAGCTTTCAACATCCAGTTCGGCAATCATCCTTTCAGCCAGTCAACAGATATGTAATGAGTACCTTTATGTGCCATACTGATACAGAACTGCTGGGCTCCTGGCTAACTCCCACCCTTAAGACTAGAATTGCAGCCCTAAGTGAAAACAGCTGATCCTGCTTTTCTGACCAAATGTTGCTTTTTTGGCCTACCATGCCCTGATCCTGTGCCCATAAAGACTTCAGCTTGCATCCCTGACTGCATGCATCAGCCACTTGTGTTGTTCTGACAGCTGAAGTTTTTTTATGGGCACAGGATAGATGAAACAAGATTGTTCCCTTGACTCCCTTCATGGGCAGGAACTGGAGTAGCTCATTTCACTCAGCCTGCCGCTGGCCACACTTCACGCGAGGGATTGTGCAAGCAAGAGAGTGCAGGAACCAGAAGAAACGAATGCTGAAAGTGGCCGGTCACTCTTTTTTGGTGAAAGCAAGGTCTACGTTGGCCCCCCAGCAGCATCCAAGCCTCTACCCGCTAGGCACCTGGGTTCTTGTCTGGCATCCAAGAAGAATCAGGTCATACAAATGTATTGAAGGATAGTGTATGTGAAGGATTTTATTGTGCAATGGTTGTGGCTCTCAGCAGAATGGGGAGTTGGAAAGGGGCTTGTGTGGGGAGAAAGGTAATCTTTCCCAAAAGCTGCACCATCTGAAGTTAGCCATGTCTATGCATAGTAGTCTCCAATGCTCAGCTGCTTGTATCCCCAATGTTCACCAGTTTGTATCCTTGACTCTAAGCAGCTTGCATCCCCAATCACTTGCATCAGCCACTTGTGTTGTTCTGCCAGCTGAAGACTTTTTATGGGCACAGGATAGGGGTGTGGCAGGTCAAAAAAGCAGCATTTGTGCAGAAAAACAATGTCAGCTATTTTCACTTAGGGCTACGTTTCCAGGCTGAAGGGTGGGGTTTAGCCAGGAGCCCAGCCACTCTGTATTAACACTACTTTAGGTGGTGGGATAAATACATGAAAAATAACTCATCGTATTTATATTGTAGTGGCAAAAGGGAGAAATAAGACAAAAAATATTTAAATATTAGATGATGAAACAAGATAAGGACAAAATAAGTCAAAAGATGGAGATAAAAGGGTTGGTTTACAAGTGATGGCCAGAGTAGCCAAGAACATCTTTAATTTGCTAAAACTATTTTTATCTTCATCATGTTTTCAACTACAAAACAGGGTATCTTAAAATTCACATCCATTTCTATTCTATTTTATAGGCTTATAATTGAATGCTGATTTTTAGTAGCACCATATACATACATAAATGTCATAGGATTTGTCATCTAAGAACTTCCATTTCAAGAGCTACCCTCTAATAACAGTGAAGGATTTATAGTACACACGTGAAACACATTAGACAGAGTCCTGATGTTGGGATGCTGTCTAGATTAAAGCTTTAGAAGCTCATAGACCTAAACAGACAAACCACTACAAATTACATTGTATGCAAATAAACTGCCCATAATATTTATTTTTCATAATATTCTTTTTAAAAAATCTATAATGTTCATGATATACCAGTATGGGGTAGGCCCATATAATAATTTCATTTATCTGAAAATAAAGTAGTTAAAAACCTTCATAGAAAGTGTTTTCAACATAGAAAATCAAGTCATATAAATGTATCAGATAAAATTTATCTTCGAATTGACAATCTTGAGCTTCCAAACAACTGCAAAAATATAAAATGAGGTTTTACCTAGTCGTTCTTCAGAGGATAGCAATGATTTGCCTGAGTATTTCTGCATCAGCAATCAAACTACGAATCCACTTGTTGAGTAATTGTAATCGGTAGAAATTGGTTTTGTAAGGCAAGTTTAGAAAATAGGACTTAAAAGAGAAACTCACAGAACACAGAAAAACTATATGAAAATATTAATTAGAATAATGAATAAAACAATATTTCTTAGAAGTAGATTTTAAGATATAATACAGTCATGATCAAAAGGGAAGAAAAACAGATGCCTTTTTTCTTTAAGCATTTCTTACTTTATTTTTTTGGTAGGAAAGCAGAGTTGAAGATATTTACTTCAAAAATTGACGAGACAAAGGTTCTCCAAAGTTTTAAACACTTTATTGGTTTAAAAGATTTAAGTCTTGATCTCTCTGTACAAACATTTACTGGATCTTTTCATTACATATTAGTTTGAATCATATGAAATAGCTGATATGCAAAAATGGCTATTTTATATGGGCCTACCCCATACTGGCATATCATGAACATTCTAGATTTCTTTTAAGAAATGCTGTGAAAAATAAATATTATGGGCAGTTTTTGGTGCATTTTAATGAATAGTCTTCCAAATTGCATAGGTTCCTTTAGAGTTCAGTGTAGTGGTCTACGAAGCTTTAAATACAGTATAGGATAGCAAAACAAATAGTCCAGGTAAGTGAAGTCAAGCAAACTTCCTTCCTGGGTTTTTACTCATCGTTTTTTATGTCTACACGTCCTTTGCTATTCGCTTTACATATATTGCCTATTGAAAAATTTCTTTGCCAATTAAAGAATTCCTCCTAGGTTTTAGACACATCTGCACTTTCCTCTCTACCCTCACCTTTTTGTTTTCAGCGAGGGAGAAAAGATGGTGTTCAGTTTGTTACAGCTTTCACCTTTATATCACACTTTTGAAAAGAACATAGATTTTAATTTTGAACAATTTGTTTAATCATTTTGAAGAATTAAAAGGCTTGTGAAAAAAAATCCAGAACTTAGCATTCATGGTCATAGTATATAAAGTATACAAAAAAATTTCAAATGTGTACGGAAAAAATTTACCATATTATTTTTACAAAGGATGCATATGATTTATTTACCCAGTATTTACTGAGCATCTCTTAGGTGCCAAATATTATTCAAGGCCCTTGGGCTATATATATGTGAACAAAGCAGCAATTTCTGATGGGATTTCCATGCCCTCATGGATTGTTCATTTCAGCAGGTAATATTTTCTAATAGATTTTACTAATCTGAATATTAATGCCAGATGGCATTATATATATATATATATATTTTATATATTGTATAATTTTTTTATTGTACTGAAGACTTGCTTGATAACAATTTTTAAGATAGAGCAAAAGAGAAAAATCGCCTTGCAAAAAGTCAGCCTTTACTAAAAATACCATGCAAGTTATGATGGCAAGATATAGAGAAATCTGCTAAATATCAAAAATCATGTCAATAAGCTTTCAATACAATAAACTAGGTTTATGGAGCCAAGGTATAAAAATGAAAAAGGGTTCGTTAATGTAGAACTGAACAGTATTTTAGAAGCTTTTCCCAAAAGGCACAAAGAGTATTACAGAGATTTGGTAGAGATAGGAAATAAGCAGTGATGAACTATTACATTTGAAAATCACTGGACTATTCAAAGAATAACAATGAAGTAGCAAGGGAACCTTTAAACTATAATTTATTAGGGATTAAAAACATTACAAATGCTTATTTTATTATGTCACAATGATTACAACTGGGCATTTAATCTGAGAGGAGCAAAATTAGAAATAATAATTATTTTAAGAAAAGAAAACTTTGCTTAAACTCATGCTGTATCACTAACAATTACATAGGAGTTAACAAATGATAATTGGCAAAACGTATATTAAATGCCATAATGTGCCAACTTCATTTTGAAACATGGCTGATTAAATAAGAGGGAAACGACCACTTTCATCAAATGTGTTCTTTGATAGTAATGTGATTTAAATTGGGGAATTTAACTGAGAAACAGCCACATCTCTCTACTGGAAGATACCTTTTCTGGAAGATCTCTTCCTAAGTGTCTGAAAATCTAACTGATCTGAAGACCCACAGCACTGGGTAAAACCCATTGGTTGAAAACAAAAGAGAGAGAGAGAGAGAAAGAATGGGCATGCAGCATCCTTTAGGTAACTTTTTCGAGACTTGCACTGCACCCCTCAAAACTCCCACTGCTTCAATACTATTAATGCTATCCAAATATATCTAAAACAGATGCTCCTTTGATAAACCAATGGTAAGTTGGAAATATCGTAAGTTGAAAATGCATTTATTTTATTTTCATTTTTATATATTTTTTGAGATAGGATCTCACTCTTGTCAGTCAGGCTGGAGTGCAATGGTGTGATCTCGCCTCACTGCAGCCTCTACCTTCCTTGCTTAATTGATCCTCCTGCCTCAGCCTCCCAAGTAGCTGTGACTACAGGTGTGTGCCACCACACCTGGCTAATTGTTATACAGGCTGGGTTTCACCATGCTGCACAGGCTGGTCTCAAACCCCTTGGTGGCTTAAGTGATCCTCCTGCCTTGGCCTCCCAAAGTGCTGAGATTATAGGCATGAGTCACCACATCCTGCTGAAAATGCATTTAATAAATCTAACATACCAAATATCATAGCTTCACCTAGCCTGCTTCAAAGGTACTCACAACATTTACATTAGCTTATAGTCGAAATCATCCAATACAAAGGCTATTGTATGATAAAGTGTTGAATATCTTATGTAATTTATTGAAGATTGTACTGAAAATGAAATACAGAATGAATGTGTAAGTATCCATAGTATAGTTTCCACTAAATGTACATCCCTTTTGCACCATTATAAAGTTGAAAAATCGTAAGTTGAACAATTGTCAAGTCGGGACCATCTGTACTTGACCAACAGGATTACAAATTGTAAAGCACATGTTTTCATGTTCTACTCTTTTCACATTAAAGAGAACTGTAGGGATGGTGGTATTTATCTCTTCCAGTTCCAGCTTGTACCAAATGATTGTCTTATTTTATTTGCAGGTTATTAGTTTGCCACCCCCTTTTTTTTCAACTCACAACGTTTTGTTTTTAGAGTAAATATTAAAGGGTCTGTAGCTCTTCATCCTTGAGGGAATTTTTTTTTAAGTGTCAGTTCATTGCCTCTTCAATATCTTTTAAATCTTCAACCATCACTCACAGTACATGCAGTTCATATTCTGAATGGATTTTTTTTTAAAGTAAACCTTAGAGCCTGCCATGTTTATTTGGTATTTTTTCAATTATGTATTTTTAAATAAAATTTAAATTTCATATGTGGAATGATTGCAACTTATTGTCAAATGGAATTTTATTTACCTCTGAAATCATTTCTTTCTAAGAAAAGTTTTTATATATTTATTAAATTTAGAGATGGAGTCTTACTCTGTTGCCCAGATGGGAGTGCGGTAGCACCATCATAGCTCACTACAGCCTTGAACTCCTAGATTCAAGGGATCTTTTACCTTAGCCTCCTGAGTAGCTGGGATTATAGGCACATGACACTATATGTAGCTATTTATTTATTTATTTGTTTGTTTGTTTGTTTGTTTATAGAGATGAAGTATCTCTATATTGCCAAGGCTGGTCTTGAACTCCTGGCTTCAAGTGATCCTCCTGCCTCAGCCTCATGAGTCACTGATATTATAGGCATGAGCCACTGTGTGCACCCCATTTCTTTAGTACCAGTTTATTTTATAATAAGAATTCAAATATAAAAATTCTGTTGCACAAAAGTTAATTCAACTCTATCTTTTAAAAAGTTCCCTTAAAAATTAATGAAAAGGAAAGTCATCACTTCTAATGTATCTGTTAGTCAATTGCAGGGTATTTTCTAGGGCACACATATTTCAACGTCAGATCATGATGAATAGGCAGAAAATTATGAATGAATCAATGACAAGAATGCTCTCAAGTAAAAGTTGTAGTTATTGAACTTTGAATTTTATGCAAAATCTTTAGCAGGGGTGGTACCCAGTTTGTTGTTAACATATTAGAGGACATTTGGCTCTGCTAGAAGTGATGTACCCTCTGGTAGTGTTACAACTATGTCCAATAATGACTTTTTACGGTTCAAAAAAAACAGTAGAGTGCTTTTGAATGTGCTTTCATAAATTTATTTTGGGTTTACTGTTAGCAGCACTGCCTTAAATTTTATTTAGATCATCACAGACTTTATATATCTTAAATTAAATTATTTTACATATAAATATCACCCATGCCTTTTTACTCTGTGTTACTAAAACTGCAAACTAGTCACTTAAGTAGGATGATTTCAGTTAATTCTATTGAGATAAATTCTTTCTAAATTCTTTTACATTTTTTTTCTTAAATTTTGTTGGTTTATGTTTACAAATAATTCCTCTAGATTCTCATTTCTAAAACTAATAAAGCTAATCCACAAATACTAGAAATACTTGGGTTACTGATGGAGTTTAATTATACCAAGGGAGCAAAAAATAAAAAACAACCGGAAGCAACAGTAGCTGATGGCTGGTAAGGAACAGTGCTAGCTAGAGCAGGCAGAGTCTGGGACATGCTGATTTAACCATGTGGGAAGCAGCAGGCATGCTAAGCAGGGAGAAGGAGCGCAGCTGCAAAGGGCAATGATGCTGAGAACGGATGGTTTCAGAGTCTGTGCTGTGTGGAGGAAAAGTTGCTGGCTGTCCAGGAAACCCTTTTTCCCAATGGCAGCAATTCCAATCTTCAGGATTATTTGTTGATTAAAAAATAAAGCAGTGAAAAGATAAAAGACATGCACATTTGTTTTTATTAACTGTCTAGTCAATAAAATCTTTTTCCTGGGGAGAAAATAAATGCTGATTTTTTTCTTTGTTTTTAAAGAAACTGGAGAAATGGCACCTTCTACACTGATAACTTTTAGATCCATATTTTGTGATATTCATTAACGTACCCTCATCATAGAATCTGCTACTCTGTGGAAAGTTATAAATAGAGTAGTCAATTTCCAGTGCAAATATTGCAGGCCATTCTAAGGCGACGTTATCCTACAAACTAACCTCTAGCATTTAACAAAATAGAACTATGGTGTATTCGTTCATTCTCATGCTGCTGTAAAGGACTGCCTGAGACTGGATAATTTACAAAGAAAAAAGATTTAATTGACTCACAGTTCAAGAGGGCTGGGAAGGCCTGAGAAACTTACGATCATGGCGGAAGCGGAAGCAAACCTGTCCTTCACGTGGTAGCAGGAAGGAGAGGGAAGAGAACCCAGCGAAGGGGGAAGCCCCTTATAAAACCATCAGATCTCATGAGAAGGTACTCATTATCACAAGAATAGTATGGGGAAACTGCCACCATGATTCAATTACCTCCCATGAGGTCCCTCTCCCAACACGTGGGGATTACAATTCAGGTTACAATTCAAGATGAGATTTGACTGGGGGCACAGAGCCCGACCATGTCAACTGGCAAAATATGACCTCCAAATTAAAATTCCTGAACTTTAACAATGTGACATTTTTTTTTGCCATTTTCTTATATTTTCATATTCCTATTTAAACACTCAGCTCAAATGGTTCTTCCTTCTTGTGGTCCTCTCTAAATTCTCAAGTCAGGATTATTGCTCTCTGCTCAGTGTTCCTGAAGCTTAGTTTGCATTTCTATTATAATATTAATTTAATTCTGTCTTAACTCTATCGTATTATGAAAAATCAACTCTTACAAAAGTAACAAAGTACCTGTCGTTGATAATACCTAAGGTCATATTCATGCTCATCTAACTCAAGGATGTTTTCTGAGGATCTGATTTTATTTATCATCTCTGCTCTATATTTTTCATTGTCATTTTCTTCGGATCCAATTTACCTGATTATAGTATTCAACACATCGGTCTTTGTAATAAATTGTTTTAGCAACCATTATGTGGTAATAAAATAAAGGATTGATTTCTTTAAAGCTGTAATTATTTATTTATGAGCAGTTTAAGGGTTAAACTTTTCTTAAACAAACAAAAAACAAGGTGATATCCTGCGATGTGAAGGGCTGAGTTTCTCATAGGTGCTGGGCAGCACCGGGTACTGGCTGCACAAGGCCAGAGAGGTCACGTGGCAGATCTCTATAAACCCGACCGCGTAGAGCACTGCATTGCCTGTAGAGCATTCACTTCTTCCAAGTCCAGTTTGATGTGTGGAACCCCATCACCTGGCTCATTTTTCAAGGTCCCCCTGGGAAGGCAGTCGCGATAGGCAGAGGCCCACATTCCTCCTGGAATTCCACAATGTGAAGACCCTTCTTACCTGCCAGCTGCTGATTGGTTTCCTGACTGAGAGCCCATGGAAGAGGCCCCGGGTGACGGGGAGCATATTGATGGGCCCAGAGACCTTGTGATACATGTCTTGGATGCCAGCAAACTGACATATGATGATGATGGCCCTGTGGCCGTGGAGGGCATAACCTCTGGGTTGTTTCTTCATCTTGATATGCCTGCTTTTAAATCTGAATGAAATGTCATGGAATATTGTCTGGTCTTCATATTGTTCTATATAATGCAAATAGTGAGTTGCTCTGTTCTTTGCTTTTCTGAAAGCATCTATCTGTTAATGGCTTTCTCAGCAGCAAAACTTAAAACTCCATTCCCCACAGCCTTCTGAACACCTATCAATCTCTTTCCTCTTTTGCTGTCCTATTGAAAACATCTCCTACCTCAAGTATCCTGGTATCAAAATTACCATATGTTTCTCTGCTGAAACCAAGGTTGGAGGGGGGGGGGGTGCTAAGACTGATGCCTCCTCACAAGTTTCCACTCCATCCTCGCTCTCATTCAATCTTCATCTACCTTGTCCGGTTCCATTCTTCTCTCTGCTGGGTCATGTTGGCCTCCTCCTTCTGCTCTTCCTTGTTTCTTTGGGGCAATGATCTGTACTGCTCCATTTTTAAAAAGAGGGACACTCAAACCAGGCCACAGAAACCATAATGCCCTTCAGCGATGATCTGACCCGTGTTCAAATCCTTTCTTCTCTTCTTTTTAGTTCTGTTGCCTCTTCCTTTTCTTGCTCCAGCACCCGTCTCTGTGAAAGCACCTTTCTACAGCTCACCTACAGTGGAATTTCCTAGACAGTCACCTAAAAGTGCAGCAACTATAAAATCAATATGAAATTCCTGAGGAACTGAATTGAAAACTCAAATAAAACTGGTCCACAAACAATTATCTGGTCTGTTAAGAGCAGAAGAAAAAAAGAGAAATATGAAGACTGTAATAAAAGATAGAACTTCCAAATCTTCTCATCAGTGTAAATGTTAGGAAAGCCACAAAAACTGCTTATTCATGTTGGAAGTAAGTCTAATCCTTGGAGGCAGCACTGACTCAGAAAGACATTTTTAAAAAGAGAGAGAAGAAGAAGAAAGAAAAACTTTTGATATTGTGCCAATTGGCGCAGATATTGACTAAAAGGAAGGTTCTTATTTGTTTTGAAAATATATTTCTAGGCTGGGCACGGTGGCTCACACCTGTAATCCCAGCACTTTGGGAGGCCGAGGCAGGTGGATTACTGAGGTCAGGAGTTTGAGATTAGCCTGGCTAACATGGCAAAATCTCATCTCTACTACAAATACAAAAATTAGCCAGGTGTAGTGGCAGGTGCCTGCAATCCCAGCTACTTGGGAGGCTGAGGCAGGAGAATCGCCTGATCCGGGAGGTGGAAGTTGCAGTGAGCTAAGATCGCACCATTACACTCCAGCCTGGGCAACAAGAGCGAAACTCTGTCTCAGAAAAAGAAAATACATTTCTAATGCTGCATATTACCATGAATATAATAGATAATAGTTTTGTATTTTGGCAACAAAGGCATCATCTGGAAATGATGGCACTCCGTAGTCAATAGTCTGTATGCGATTGCAACTATGTGATTTGCAAAAGTACCATCGTGACAGCTATCATATCCCTAAGCACCTTATTATTCTTTCTTCAAATATTTATTGATTCCCTTGTATCTAAAAACTGAGGGCATAGGGTGCAAACAGATAAATACACATGCTCCAAGGAGAAGTTGCAGATGTAATCGATTTTGCTTCTAGGGATAGTGGAAAGGCTGGGAAAAGTAGGAGCAGCCTAATCTAGTTTCAGGAATAATTGCAGTTTGATGAGTAGGTGGAGATGGGTGTGAATGAGAGATTTTCCAGACAGAGGAATGCGTGCAAAGGCCTGAGGAATGTAAACATAGGTAAGGTCAGACCTACTGACCTACTGAATTTGCTGAAGTTCAATGGTGGGAATTGCAACTCAGATAAGTATGAAGATATAGGCAGAAGCCAAATGTGGAGGGGCTTGTATTTGAAACTGAGCAATGGGACTTTATGCTGCTGGCTGGTGCTTCTCTTTAGTGTGTATAAGAATGAACTGAAGCTTGTTAAAATGCCCAACTCTGAAAATTCTCATTCATTAGGTCTAGGATGAGGTTCAGAAAGTCATCTTCAGCAAAAATGCTGGGTAACATTTTTTAAGATAGTCTTTGTTCATGCCTTAAGGGAACAGAAACCGGGATGTTGAGGCATTCTAGCCAAAAGCATAACACTCTGCAAGATCATTTGGGGTGAGGAAAAGAAGGAAATTGGAAGCACTTGTTCTGATTTGAAAGTGCAGTTTTTGGTAAAACCTGCCGTCTGGAATAAAGGAGACCTGGATTCCTGCTTTTCCTCTTTCACTGACGAGTTCTGTTTCATCAGCGTAATTGTTAAACTTACTTGACTCTTACTTGCACCTTCTTTCTAAGTAGGTTAAGTATGAAGGGTAAAGATGCTTTAAAAATATTTATGCTACTCAAATGAAAGCTTTGTAATGATAAACAATGGAAATGTTACAGGCTGACCAGGTCAAGGATGTGACCTAAATTAGAAAGTATGAAAGATTAGTGGGAGCCATAATTTGTGAGACAGCCACTGGAGCGTCCTTCATAGTAGAGCTTGATGTTTGGAATTTGAATATGTGCTCTCAGACCAAAAGAAGAAAGATATAGTTAGAACGTACCCATGGTGTTCTCTCAATGGCTTACTTAACATTACAAATGAAAAGAGCTAATGTGTACACAACTCTTTGCCAGGAACTGTTAAAGCATTTTACATAAATTACCTCATTTAATTATCCCATAGCCCCATACATGTAAATATATCTTAATTTTTTAGTTGAAAGTACTGGCACCAGAGATGTCAGACGACGACCCCAAGGAAGCGTTAATGGTTAGAAACTAGAGCTGGGATTCAAACTGACGTTGTTCGACTCCAAAAGCCTCACTTTTAGCACTGCCTCGCTGAACTAGATAAGCCTCCTTTAATTTGGACATAAACAAAAAATAGGTTTTGTCATTGATCACAAGCAATCACTTAGATTTCCGTCTAATGTGTAACTTTTAGTTTCCATAATCTCTGCAAAAGTAATATGGGTAGGTTGTGAGTTATGTAAATTGAAAATATAGTCTATTTCTTTCACAAAAATAAAAGTTTTGTCAAATCTGTATCCACACATGTTGAAACAATGCATCAGAGAACAATGCATTCATTTTACGTGGGAATTTAAATGGGTTCATGTGGAATAAACAACAGATCAGTGTTCTTATACAAAAATTACTAGAGTAACCAGACTAAAGTCAAGAAACCTGACTTCTCACACCAGCTCTGCTACTAAACATCTGTTGTTCTGAGATAGCAAATTATCCTTTCTTTTTTTTTTTTTTTTACTCCATTATAATATCACAAAACTGGACTAGGTTTCTAATATCCCTTTCAGTTCTAAAATATTATGCTTCAATAATTATGAATAAACATGTGGCCCTTCCCTTGAGTTAAACATGAGTGATGAATCATCTCAAGTCTGAAAAATATGCCTTTAATCTCATGTGACACCTCAGGCTCACGGTATCTCAGGAAAGCCCTACCAATCACATTTGGCTTCTTTGCTTATGTGGTTTATGACCAGAATTGGTTTGCTTTAGATAACACACTCTTGTGCTGTGCCACTGTTGCTAAGATACAGTTTTGTAAATAAATGTTATTTTAAATATACATCCTGGTGTGGGGAGAAAGAAATGTAGAAAGCAGTTGGCCAAAGATGTAAGCTATCTTTTGAGAGAACTGAGACAATGCTTTAGATAAATCTTCGCAGGATCCACTTTTCACCTTATCCAGAATTATTTTTCTTTACCCTGAAGCTGGATGAAGGGAGGTTAAAGGTTTGTGGGCAAGAGTGATCAAGTCTAAGGTTACTAACAAGGATGTTGTTTTGTAACCCTAGTGATTTGTCCAGTCTGAAACGACACTGATATTGTTGCTGCAGGGCTCTGTGAAGATATTTTGTTTTCCTCAAATCTCTGTCTCAGCCTTTCCATTAAAAACAAATGAGAGAGAAAGAGAGAGAGAGAGACTGAGAGAGAGAGAGAGAGAGAGAGAGAGAGAGAATATGATTGTTATGACTCACAATAGATTTTAAAAGTCTGCATTTTAAGAACCAGTATTGAAAGCTGAAGAGATTCCAACAGGGAGCCCCTATTCCAGGGAGCAGTTAGCATGCAGGCTGCCTAATAAAGACAACAAAGTAAGTTGTTTCTCCTGTGCTGAGCTCTAAGGAGGGCAGAAAAACCTGTCACTCCCTGATAACTCCTCCATCACTCCCTGAAAACCCACCATTAGACACCCACGTTTTAAAGCCCCAATGACTCCTTCCTCAGGATCCCCTGCTGAAATGTGAGCGCTCTGGAGGAAAGAGGAAGGCATAACCACACTCAAGTTTATGCTTCAAAGGGGTTTTCTGAGCAACTAGGTGTCAACAAGAGAGAAGGACCATGAGAGAAGAGAGGTCTGGAGGGTACCTTGCGTGCCAGACGAGGGAGAAAAGGAGCTGAAAGTGTACCATGGGGTTTCAAAGTCATAATTTGTCTGCCTCAACCATTTTGTCTAGGCCAGCTATGCCTAATTCGTATTTGGTTTTGTGAATGAAGCCTGATCCATTAGCCTGTTTCTTGTTGCTTTTATGACTTCAGACAAGATTCTTATTAGCAATGAATGTACCTCTTTTCTTCATTCCCCAAGAGAAGGGGAATGAAGTGATCAAGATAGGACAAGCCAACTTGTCCTATCTGTTAGCCAGTGTATACTCAGGAAATATAATGTAATTGTATGCTTATTAATTATAAGTCCTTAAGCATCTGATAAGCTCCCTGAGGACATTTAAAGTGTTGCCCTTGCCGCAAAGGTGTTGATATGTCTTTGTAACTCTGACTAATTCAGAAGGGCCACAATGAGAAAATGCTCATCGTCCGTGTACTCACTGACAGCAGCTCATCCATCAGGAACTCTTCCACAGACAGCTCTCTTCCTTGTGCCCCTGGGGTCACTGCCTTCTATTCCATGTCCAACTCCTTCACCAGACTTCAGGTGTCTGAGTCACAGGCTGGACTTCAACATTTTAGTGTCACCTCCCTACCATCCCCATTCCAGGCATCCCCTGGTTTAGCCCCAGTCTGTCCCTTTTCTTCTTTCCCCTTCCACTGACTCAGGATCACTTTGATTTTCTGTTTATCTCCCTCCTCCAGGTTAGTAAAAGAGAACAGTAAAGACATTACCCTGCTAGCAGATAAAAATTTAACTTGGAAATTACTGACATCTGGACTGCCTGGTTACTATAAGGACACACAAACCACGTCCTTTGCCTGTACGTGCTCTGGGGAAAATGCTGAAACAGGGTATTTGGTATAGGATTCAGATTGTTTTAGAGAAATGGAACTAAAAACAAAACAAATGACCAGACTGTGAGGAATAAAAAGCTTGCCAAAAAGGGCCACTGAGAAAACAGGTGAACGTAACAATGACAACAAACTCAGGAGTTCACTCTGAACTGTGTTCAAATAGTCCTATTATTCTAAAGATTAGAATACGCTATAGCTAGCCATTTCTCAGAATTTTCAACAATTCACATTTTATGGCTATGCAAATTTTAAAGACAATGGTCTGGTGCCAGCTAAATCTATGATGAGGATGTTGCTCCACAATTGACTGGTTTTGTGATTTGGGGCGTTTGAGCTCTCTGAACCTTATTTTCCTTATCAAGAAAATCAAAATCAACTTCAAATAGTTGTTATGAAGAATAAAAGAAGTGAGAATGCAAGGATTAGCACATGCCTGGCATCTAATGAGTAGGAAATAAAAGATAGCTGTTTTCCGTGCAGTGTAATTTAATGCATATTGAGCTTGATAAGTGCCAGGCACCATCCTAGTCATCACATACACATTGCCCCATTTAATATTCATATTACCTTATGAGGTAGAGACAATCGTTTGCACATTTCTTTTTCAGATGAGATGGTTGAGAAATATAAAGTTAAGTCATTCACCCAAGGTTATACAGATGGTAAGTGGGAGAACTGGGATTTCAGCCCAGGCAATGGGCTCAAGAACCCACACTGTTAACTACTATTCTTTAAATAAGTATGATTGCAAAATCTTAGAAATGAAAGACACTTGAAATAGTTCGGTACTACCCATCGTTTACAGATGAGGGACATGGGCTTTGGAGAATGAGTCAGAGTCATCAGTGAGTGGCGGACCCAGGAGGAGGCACTCTCTCATCTTTTGTGTCCTACGTCCTTGCCTGTGGCCTCCCCGTGCACTGAGAGAGCTTTCCCACACACGATAGACACTCATTTGGTTGTCCAAGCATTTTCACGAGTGCAAACAAAAAAGTATTATAAAGAAAAGGTTTTTATATGGTTTAGATAGTTTGCATAAACTGATGAAATAAAACTGGCCTGTGGGAATTTCATTTCATCTGTAGCTTTAGAAAAAAAAGAATCAACAAAGCAGAAGGAAATAGAGAAGAGAGGAAGTTAACAGAATTCAAGCTAATTTTGATTTTTTCATCCTGTCTCCAAATATGGGAAGGTATGGCCATTGGATTTTCATCTTCAGTCTATCACTTACTAGAACTTCATCTATATAAAGAAACAAAGGAGAAGGTACAGAAATGTTTAAAGTTTTGGACTCATTTTGCTTATGTATAATTTAGGGGATGTGTGTTCAGTTTCCTTAGTTAATACTGGTCTCCAGTTAGCTGTGTAATAAGACTGTAAGGGTCTTTTATAAAAGTAGCTCTAAACTGCTGACATTGTGTAATTTCTTCTTGACGACCATGCTGGGAGAGATGCAATGGAGATTCAATTGTCTTCTTGAAGAGGAAAATGAGGCTCAGGTAAGTGGTATACATGCCGAGTCCCTGCACTGACATTTTCATGGTCATACTTTTGGAGGATAGTTTCACTGACTGCAACCTCTTTCTCTCAAGCATAGTGGCTTATGGCCCAGGAATGTAGCATAATTTATATTTACATCTATCTCTGTATAGGTAGGTGGAGATTAAATTGTAATATAATTGTCACAGCATTTGTCTCCATTTTAATGATAATAAAGATGAAAAACTAATAGAGATGAGAAATGTATCTTCTAAAAAAGGATTTTTAAAGTGATGGAATTAGAACATATACTTACTGTAGACCCAATCACAACAAGTGCTAGCAATTGTCCATGTATATACAGAGACTTAAAGGCAAACTAAGAGGCAAGCAATTAATTATTTCAATACTATAGAGCTATGTAGCAGCCCAGAGATAAAGGTTAACAGAAAAGTTTTCAATCACAACTTTATTATGTAGGTATACACCATAAGCGTAACTTAATTCAAACGTATAATCCACCCTCAGACCTCTGAGCAGCAAGTTATATGGGGAAGGAAGGAAGACACAAGTTTGAATGACATCAGCCCAGCAAGCTATACAAATTCTCTTGATAAAGTATCATAGATTCAAATTTCAGATCAGCCTCTCTTTTCATCCAGTTCCAAACAATTTTTGACAGAATTGTCCTATTTCCTGGTTTCTTAGTTATAGGTAAATAGTTGCTATCTAAGACAACGAGTAACATTCAAGAGGGTTTGGGGCCCTTAAAATAGCCTGTTTAATTATAACAAATAAATAATTTAAATAATTTTTGTGGCATTTGCATTAGTTTGAGTACAGGCTAAGTTGTTTTACTAAGGATACCTCAAAACACTTAAAACATTTTCTTATGCTCAAAGATACTATGGGTTAGGGATTCAGATAGGAGACAGAGGGGATGGCTTACCTTGTTTCAAGATATCTGGGGCCTCAGTTGAGAAAGCTTGTATGTCTGAGGGTGATTCAGATATTGGGGGGGGGAGCCTGGAAGTTTCTTTACTGACACAGCTGTGCTTGGTGTGGGAGGACATGAAGGCTTGGTTCAGTTGGAACAGTCAACCAGGCACTTACCTGCGGCCTTGGACATAACACAACAGGGCAGCTGAGTTTTGATGGGAAGCATCTTGGGGATGAGCATTCTGAGAAAACCAAATAGAAGCCACAGGGCCTCTTCTGGCCAAGTTATGAAAGTCACATAGCATCACTCTGCTATCCTCCTTTGTATAAGAAGTCATAAGGCTTTCAAAAAAAGAAGACATAGACTTCACCTCTTGATGCCATGTTTTTAAACTTTCACAAGGTTGTTAAACAAATAAACACTTCAGTGATGAGCATTCCAGGGCTGGGAGTGATCTTCTATATGCAACCTATGGTTTCTTAGACTGTCAGGATTTTTCAGGCATCAGAAAGCAGAAAGTGCAGAGTAAGCATCTGTAAAGAGATGACCAAGAAACTGCATACTTCAGATTCTTTTATACTTCATCAGCTTGAATTTAGTCTACATGGCCTCACATCACTAGTATGTAGCTTGCAGAGTATGAAGGTGTATATGTTCCCAGGTAAAAGTTGAGGGGTTCTGTTACTAAAAGTAAGAAGGAGATGTTGGAAACGAGTTTATAATGTCAGGAAGAGTCCACATGGAGCCAATGGATTGCTCAGCAAGGCTAGTTTACTTTCTGCAGAAAGGGTGCAACTCACAGGCATTCTTGCCACAAGAGCACACCTGAACAAAGGAGACAGCCACATTTATAACTTTCATGACCTGATGCAATTGCCCTACTGCTAGTTTTCTTTGGCCAGAATGGAACCTCACATTCTATGCTTGACCCAATTGGCTAAAACCTTGAAAATTTCCTGGATAGATAAGAAGAAGACAAGGAAGACAAGGAAAAAGACAAGGAAGAAGAGGAAGCTAGTCAGATGAAGGTCAGAAGGGTTTCCAAATAAGAAATGGTGTGCACCAGGGTTTGGAGCTTGTCCAGTTCTGTTCAGACATGCCAGAGCAAGTCAAGGTAGCTGATTTAAGACATAGATGATTTAGAGAATATATCTATACATGGGTATATGTTTATGCTAATAGCAGATAATGGCCATGGAACAAGATATTGTAACTCCTTATACTGTAGTCTAAGATATAAACTTTGAAGAACTTTCCCATCTCTCACAGAGAGAAGGAATACTGGAAGGCAGGAGGCCTCCATCTGCCACTCTGACTTCTCTCTTTTCCCAAATTCCACACATACACACCATTTCTTCTATGTATACAACACACTCTCTCTTTCCCACCAATAAAGACAACTTAAAATTTCATCCTCTTTCTCCATGCAGCACAAAGTCAGAAATTCTAGGTGATATTTCATAGTCTTCATCAGATCTGGCTCTGGCTTCTATTATCTGGAAGACTACAAACAAAACCAACCAAAATGTGCCAATGGTAGAGCCTCTTAGTTGACTCTGGACAACTCACTTGTGGCTATTAGAGACCCTTACACTACCCCAGGTAGGTTTAGGGAAAGGGTCACTGGAATTAGGTTTTCTATGGGAACTCTTAATTCACTAATACATTTCTAAATATTTTTCAGTGTCGTTTCAATTTTTGAAATGGCATCCACTTCTGGCTATTACACAATAGAGAAATAAACTACATTTTAAAAATCCAATACTGTTGTATGGGTTTCTTTTTCTTTTTCTTCTGGTTTCTGTTAGAGCAGCTTAGCTTCTACCTAAATCAATACAGTACACATCACAAAATTACTTGAATTTTCTATATTTACTTTAGTTTTAAATTTAAAGATGACTTCTTCAACAAGAAGACTATATATTTGAGCAATTTAGGATTCAGTGAAGTAGAGTCTATTTTGCTTATTCTCATTTATCTTGTTCAATGATCTCAACAGACGCTACAATACAAGCACAAAGAGAAGAGCAGATGGCCTGGAAAAAGAATCGAAGCAAATTTGGCACTCATTGTTACTGTAATTGCCACTTCTTTTTCCTTAAAATGAGAAAAATTATTATAGTTAGGTTTTGGAAATTTTCCTACAGACTCAGTGAAATCCAGGGGTGTTCTGAGACAGAGATTAGAAGAAAATCCTCTCATCCTTGCCCACTCTTTGTCCCACTAACTAATGAAGCCACCTGAAGATTGCCTGTGGAATAATTAGGTGAGGACTTTGCATTCATGAACTAGCCTTTTCAGCTTTTACTCCACCCCTGATTCTCTAAGAACAATTCAGACACTGGCAACAGTGTGGCAGGCTTGGGTTTATTTTTTGAAACTATTTAAGAATTTTTTTTTGATTCTTTCTTTCTAAGGGTTTCTTAGGTTTATTTTAAATTCTAGGATCAAATGATACAGTAATACGTCAGTTAGTCAGAATACCTGGGTAAAGGATGGTCCTGTTAACTGGAGGTGTTTTTAGTTTGTTTGTTTTGTTTTGTTTTGTTTTGTTTGAGACACAGTCTTGCTCTCTCACCCAGGCTGGAGTGCAGTGGTGTGACCTCAGCTCACTGCAACCTCTGCCTCCCAGGTTCAAGCAGTTCTCCTGCCGCAGCCTCCTGAGTAGCTGGGATTACAGGCATGAGCCACATTGCCCAGCCAACTTTTATGTTTTTAGTAGATATGGGGTTTCACCATGTTGGCCAGGCTGGTCTCAAACTCCTGACCTCAAGCGATATGCCTGCCTCAGCCTCCCAAAGTGCTGGGATTACAGGTGTGAGCCACCACATCCATCCTAGAGTTTAATAAAATGAAGCAGGTTATTTTTGTTTCAAAAATTGTCACTGAAAAATGTTTAGAAATTTATTAGTGTGTCGAGAGTTCCTTTATAAAACCTAACTTCAGTGACCCTTACCCTAAACCTACCTGGAGTAGTGTATGGCTGTGTCCCTAGTGTGGTTACATAAAGTGCCAAGGTTCCTAATCACAAGTAATTTATTCTAAGAAAAAAAGTAATTTATAGTGAATAATTTATTCACTATATCAAGAAGCAGAGTGTGGATTCTGAAAGAAGGGTGTTTCTAAACACAGTTCTCAGATTGCCCTTTAGTTCGATGTCCATGAACATACACTGGAGTCCACAACAAGGCAGTTGCAATAAAAATAGAAGAAAGAAAGAAAAAAGACCTGGGCTGTGTGAGCATGTGTTTAGATTTCAAACATGAGACGATGCCAACAGCACAGACATCAGCACCATTCACACTGGCCACCTGCAGTTGCTGCCTGGACATCAGTGGACATTAGTGTCAGGAAGGCCTTAATCTTTAGAGGATTTGTGACTATAAATATTAGGAGCATTTTCTCACATGGAAATTCAAAAATAACGATTCCAAATTGCTAAACAAATGTAAGTAAGTTTAAATAGAAATTCTGATTTTGCCATAAAAACTGTAATCATGATTTTTAAAATAATTAATGTCAATTATTTACAGAAAAGTTTCTGATGCTATTTTTTTAGTTTTCTAAACATGTGCTTATCCTTCCTCTTTGCTAATCTAGGTTGGCTTTAATGGCAGTCCTGTAGAAGTGGAGAGAGTTGAACATTAGTACTCTCAGCATTAATAGTGTCTTGCTCAGCACAAAGATGCCTATGCCACCAGAAGGCATCAGTAGAGACAGAAAGCACAGACAGGGCAAGCTATAGCAGGAGAAAAGAATCCTAGCAGTGCTGCAGGCCATCGGGAGTACTAGTTTATCCAGCATACCTCAGAACCTGTTTGCAGTCTACAAAATCTCCTCGGAGGAATTTGTGAAGAGTCTAGAATTTTTGCAGTGTATTTGAGGAAAGAGAGAAAAATGAGTTTATAATAAGAATTGTGAGTCCATTTTTACTTTCAGTTTGATGTGATGAGGGGCATCTATATAAATCCACAGTATATATTGCAAATAATTGAGTCTTGGTGATTGAAAATCTTGAGGTACCATAATCAGAAATCTTGGAACATTGCTTGTATTATAAATTAGCCTCAATGTGTAAAAAGAATGTGGAGGTACTTGTATTTAATATGCAAAGTGCCATAATGTTCTGAAAGTGATTTTCTCTTATATTCAATTTTCCATCGTTGTGTTTTTGTCCTTGTTGTTTAAGGCCACCAACAATCTTTCTGATAAACATTTCAATTCAATACAACAAACATGTATTAAGCGAAAACAATGTGTCAGTCAAAATTCAAGGTTTTGAGATGTAGATATGATTAACACATAGTCTCTATTTTCTAAAACCTCACAATGGAGAGATACACATAAAAAAAACAGCTAGAGATGGTTGACTAAGTTTAATCATATGTAAATTGAATAAGTTGAAGTAGCCGCAATAAAGTAGCAGCATATAAAAAGAATCCTTACTTTACTTGTGAGATGTGGGGCTTCGATGAGAAATTATTTCCAAATGTAGGTATTGATTTATCTGTCCTGGGTGAAAAATAGAAGTTGCCCAGGCAATTAAGTAGGGGGTGGGATCCATGATATTGTGAACAAAGTGATGGGGCATAAGAACATTTGGTCAATTGAGAAACTGAATATACCTAGGTGTGGTTAATGTGAAGGATACGTGTAGACATTTTGGGAGCCTGAAAGAGTAGCAGGGAATTGAAATTAATCCTGAACATATGAGAAGCTGCTAAAGCCATGAAGCAAATTAGTTACATATTAGGATTTGCATGTGAGGAAATCCATCTTGTAGCTGTTTGGAAGGTAGGTTTTAAATGATGATGAAGACACCATTACAGAAGTCTAATCAACAAATGGCAAATCATTTCAAATATGGCCTTGGCACTAAGGTAGAAAAAGAAGAAAGAATTAAAGTATTTCAGAGGTAGTATCTGGGGAAAAGGAGAAAGAAAATTAATTCTTATTTTTTTTCTGGCAATAGTGGTTCTACTAATGGAAACTAGAAAAGCTAAGTGGGAAAGCAGATTTGGGTTTGTATGCAGGGAAAGGCTGGTGACAGCAGACATGGAAGGTAGATTTTCAAAGCTTGTGAGAGGTCTATGTGGAATGTCAGAGTCATCAAGGAATGGACATTTAAAGGAAGGAGAGTGACATAATTGACATTGTTGCATTTCATGTGGATCATCTTACACACTACGATCTTCTGTTATCAAAATGTAAAATTCCCTTACTTCATAGTCTATTGAGTATGAAACACCATATCAATGGTATCATAATAAAAAAGTCTGTTTTATAAGTCAAAAATGAAAGGACAATAGCTGATAATGAATCCTCCAATAGCCACATTAAAATGTAACATATTTAAGCGATATTCTCAATTGTTGTATGCATTCTTCCCATTGCTTCCAATGGCTGATAATGAATCCTCCAGTAGCCATATTTAAACGTAGCCATATTTAAGTGATATTTCCAATTGTTCAATGCATTCTTCCCATTGCTGAAAAGCAGTGTAGGATTGCCATTAAGGATATACTTTCTAGAATGAACTGTATGTTTTACTCTTAGTTCAGCCTCTTTCTAGTTGCGTGATCTTGAGCAATTCATTTATACTCTCTGTGTGTCAGTGACCTCGTATGCAAAATGATGTTAATTTGTGGTTAACCAACCACACAGGATTTCTGTAAGAATTAAATGAGATATTTTAGCTTAAGCATATAAAGAGGTGTTGGCTTGTTCAAAGTGTTTAATAAGCACTATCTTAAATGACCAGTGGCTTTCGTTGTTATTCTGACATGAGCTCCCCAGATTTTTTTTATATCTATAGCAAGTGAACCGAAAGTTGGTACACGACCTAAGTAGAAGCTGTGTTCATTTCAAGAGAAGCTTATCCAAGGTGAATATGTACATTTTTTATCTTCTGGATAAATACAGATCTTTTCCAGTGTTAAGAAAAGTGAAAAAGCACATTCAATATTTTTAAAAGTATATTAAGTTAGAGGGAAATTTAACTGTTTGGCATTACTTCCAAGAAATAACCTGCTAGTGGTCTGAGATTTTCCTGCAATTTTGATGCAGTTCTAGTCTCACTAAACTACTTATGGGAAGGATAAAAGGGAGAGATCAGAAGATCTGGAAACTGAAACATTCCTAACTTCAATGCAACTAATAAGCCCAAATTGCAAGACACTGAGGAAGGCATTTGTTCTTTGCGCTTTCTTGTGATGCACTCCTAAGCAGAGCAAATTAGCTTGGAGAATCAGCTCACCACATGCAGGAGGGGACATGGGCAGAAACCTGCAGTGGAGAGGAAGGGAAGGGAAAATTCAGAAAATAAGAGGATTAAATAGCAAAACACATCAAATCAAAAGTTTCAAGTCAAAAAACAGAGAAATAAGGCCAGGCACAATGGTGCACGCTGTAATCCCAGCACTTTGGGAGGCCGAGGCAGGAGGATCAGTTGAGCCCAGGAGTTTGAGACCAGCCTGAGCAACATGGTGAAACCCCATCTCTACAAAAAATTTTTTAAAAAATCTAACAGGACATGGTGGCACTTGCCTGTAGTCCCAGCTGCTTGGGAGGCTGAGTTGGGAGGATCACTTGAGCCCAGAAGCGCAAGGCTGCAGTGAGCCATGATCATGCCACTGCACTCCACCCTGGCTGACAGAGCAAGATCCTGTCTCAAATGAAAAAACAAACACACAGACAAAAGCAGAAGAATAGTATCACGACCCTTTCCCTTTCCCCACCTTCAAAAAATCCCTATTAATGTATGTTGTGTTAAAAAAAGAATTAAGAACTGTGAGAAAATAATTTAAAAGTATCACCCCTGCTATGTGATGCTCAGTGCCGCTTCTGGAAAATAAAAAATAAAAAAAACTAATTCTTTCTCTTAATATTTTTAGATATTTACATGCCTTCTGAATAGTCAACAGTTCTTTCTTGAAGCTTTGTTTATGTCTTATAATTGTCTTGAAATAAGCACCATGTTTAATATTATATATATATATATATATATGCATATATATAAATGCAACAAAGAAGCCACTAACATCATTTTCTTTTCTACATACACATGGAGTATGGGTTCAATAGATTTATACTTGATTGAAGCTTTACTAAAAAAATATGAAAAATAAAAGTGACAAGTACAATGTGGAAGGACAAAAATATAAGAAGATTCTAAAAGCCTGTTTCAATCTACTTGATATAACTTTCTACATAATGCAGAACAATTAGAAACATATTTTAGAGAAAACAGCATACAAACAAAGGGAAAAAAGCCCACCATGTTGCACATTTTGCTCCCAGGAAACCACCCACACTCTTAGAATTAAAAATATGCCCTTAGGACATTTTTGCCAAGAATGATTTATCTTTCTCCATGTTTACATGTTCAAAGAAATCTTTCTACTATTTCCCTCTAATTTTGAGGAAAATTTATACTTATGAGACCTACCACTGGTCTAGCCTCTGTTCTAATGCATTTTTTTTCCCCTTGGCAAAATACAAACTTTGTATTTATCATTTTTGGTCTCACAAAAAAATTGGTGTAAAAGGAGTCAGGGTGTGTTGGCTAAAGATAACATCCACGTAGTGACAGCTTTGGCTGCCAGGTAGTTACATCCTCTGGCTAACATATCCTTATTCTGATTGCAAATTCCTCTGAGAAACAGTAGAATGGGAAGACCTAAGGTCACGCATTGATTGTGGATCCATCCATTTACAGCCAGGATTGGAGTTGGCGTGGGAAGCATAAGGGGGCACACTCAGGACTTGGCAGCCTTCAGAAAGTGTGGCTAAGGACTGAGCCACACCTCCACATTACTACAAGCTCTAGCCAGGGCTTATTTATCAACAGGATAAAAAAGGATTCAGGGAAGGAAACTGTTTAAAGAGATAGTCTTGGGATGTTATTTTTTAAATTAGTTGTGGCATTGCTCTACAGGTTCAAGGACATGGTTTGTGACAGTGACAAAACAGAAAATCCAAAGATAACTTCTTGCAGCTACAGGCTAGATTATTCTTTATCTCAGGTCAAGGAAAGCCAGGCTAGCTTGGATGACACCAGTCCTCTCACAAGACTGCTGCAATATAAAACAGAAAACAATAGTTTTAAATATTTAGGTTCTTCTGTCAAATTTCACCATGCTTTCTTGAGCGTGATGTAGGCACATTTGGTCAAAACAAGATATTATGATTATTCTTTGCTGTATCCAATCTTTCTCAAATAAGTAGCACTGGATGTAAGATGCTACCAAAATTTTGCATGCCTCTAAATCCTTCATTCTTAATGGCAGATCGATAGTAACAGTAGTACAAATTTAGCTTTTAATAAAAGTGATTACTGCAGTCCTAGTTGAGTATTGTATTCTATTTAACTACAGAAGAGAAGAAATGGAGTATTTTATGCTTAACTATTACTTTTAAATAAACATTCCCAGCATATATAAATCTATAATAATATGAGAAGCTTATTCTAACATTTATATGGAAAATTATAGGCCTAGAATAGATAATTCAATCTTTAAAAGAAGAATAAAGTGGAGGAATGACTCTACCTTATATTAAACTTTAGTATATCACTATAGCAACCAAGACATATTTTCTTGGTGAAAGGATAGGCATCTAGATCAATGGAATAGGATAAAATGCTCATCGATGGACTCCCACAAATATGCCCAACTTATTTTCTAAATAGATCCATAAGCAATTCAGTAGAGGAAGCATAGTCTTTGAAAAAATTAGTGCTGGAAATATTGAATCTCCATAAGTAAAACAAAAACAAAACAAACATTGACCAAACCTCACACTTTAAACAAAACTAATTCAAAAAATAGATCACAGAAATAAATGTAATACATGAAGCTATGTTTTTTTAACAATTAGAAGAAATTCTTCAAGTTTTTAAAAATCATTTACCAATTTTATTTTCTAACTGTGAAAATATATGGACATAAAATTGGTTTTGTATAATAACTTTGGCATATTGACCTAGCAATATTTTTCAATTTACTTATTAATTCTCAGTGTAGATTCTTTGAGAATGTCTGTGTGTAGTAATCATGTGGTCTGTAAATAATGACAGTTTACTTATTTATTTCAAATTTTCATGCCTTTTATTTCTTTTGCTTTATCATCCTGGCTAAGATATTCAGTACACTGTTGAATGGAAGGAATGTTAGCCGACATCCTTATCTTATTTAAGATCTCAAAATGCAAGCTTTTAATGTTTATTATTATTTTTTATTTATTTCAACAGGTTTTTGGGGAACAGGTGATGTTTTGTTACATGAATAAGTTCTTTAGTGGTACTTCTGACATTTTGGTGTACTCATCACCTGAGTAGTGTATACTGTACCCAATGTTAGTCTTTTATCCCTTATCCCCTCCCACCCTTTCCCCTGAGTCTTCAAAGTCCATTGTATCATTCTTATGCCTTTGCATCCTCATAGCTTAGCTCCCATTTATAAACATACTATGTTTGGTTTTCCATACTTGAGTTACTTTACTTAGAATAATGATCTCCAATTCCATCCAGGTTGCTGAAAATGCCATTATTTTGTTCCTTTTTATGGCTGAGTAGTATTACATAGTGTATATATACACATATATATATATATATATACACCCTATTGAATACTATTATATAATATTCCATACACTATGGAACACTGCTATAAAAATTATATATATAATTTATATATTTAAAATTATATATAATTATATATATATATTTTATTGCATTTTAGGTTCTGGGGTACGAGTGAAGAACATGCAGGATTGTTGCATAGGTACATACACAGCAATGTGGTTTGCTGCCTTCCTCCCCATCACCTATATCTGGCATTTCTCCCATGTTATCCCTCCCCAACTCTGTACCCCAAATTGTTCCTCCCCTAGTCCCCCCCGACAGACCTCAGTGTGTAATGCTCCCCTCTCTGTGTCTCTGTGTTCCCATTGTTCAACACCCGCCTATGAGTGAGAACATGTGGTGTTTGATTTTCTGTTCTTGTGTCAGTTTGCTGAGAATGATGGTTTCCAGATTCATCCATGTCCCTACAAAGGACACAAACTCATCATTTTTAATGGCTGCATAGTATTCCATGGTGTATATGTGCCACA
>CAUYLG010027061.1:0-36305 GCA_963573385.1 Cacajao melanocephalus
TAGAACCAGAAATACCATTTGACCCAGCAATCCCATCACTTGGTACATAAGCAAAGGATTATAAATCATTCTGCTATAAAGACATATACACAAGTATGTTTATTGCAGCGCTATTTACAATAGCAAAGACTTACAACCAACCTATATATCACATTTTTAATTAATTTATCTATTGATCAACAATTAGGTTTATTTCATACCTCACCTATTGTGAATGATACTGCAGTAAACATGGAGGTCCAGCTATCTCTTCAGTACACACATTTTCCTTTCTTTGGGTGTATACCTAGTATGGGATTGCTGGATTATATGGTAGCTCTATTTATAGTTTTTTGAGAAACCTCTATAGTGTTTACCATAGAGGTTGTACTAATTTACATTCCTATCCACAGGGTAAAAGAGTTTACTTTTCTTCACCTTCTCACCAACATCTGTTATTATTTGTATTTTTGATAATAGCCATTCTAACTAGGATAAGATAATACCTCATTGTGACTTTGAGTTGCATTTCCATGATCATCAGTAATATAGAGAATTTTTTGATTTACCTATTGGCCAGGTGATTTTTTCATTTTCTTGTTGTTTGTCTTCTTTTGAGAAGTGTCTGTTCAGGTTCTTTGTCCATTTTTAATTCAATTTTTTTTTTGCCATGATTTGTTTGAGTTCCCTGTATATTCTGGGTAGTAATTCCTTGTCCAATAATAGTTCGCAAACATTTTATCCCATTTTGTAAATTTTCTTTCCTTGGTTGATTGTTTTCTTTCATCTAATGGAGCCTTTTATTTGATATAATTCCATTTGTCTACCTTTCTTTTAGTTGCCTGTGCTTTTGAAGTTTTATCCATAAGTTCTTTACTTAGATCAATGTCCTGAAGTATTTTTCCCTGTGTTCTCTTCTAGTAGCTCCACAGTTTCAGGTCTTACATTTAGGTCTTTATTTCACTTTTGAGTTGATTTTTGTGCATGCTGTGACGTATGGGTCCAGTTTCATTCTCTTGCACGTAAACATTCAGTTTATTTAAGAGACCGTCCTTTCCACAATATATGTTCTTGCTGCCTTTATTGAGAGTCAGTTGGTTGTAAATAACACAGATTTATTTCTGCGTTCTCTATTTTGTCCCATTGGTCTGTCTGTTTCTATGCCAGTACCCTGCTGTTTGGGTTCCTGTAGCTTTGTGGTATATTATGAGATCAGATGGTGTGATGCCTCCAGCTTTGTTCTATCTGCTCAGGATAGATTGGCTACTTGAGGTATTTTGTGGTTCTATACTAATTTTAGGATATTTTTTCTATTTGTGTGAATAATGTCATTGGTGTTTTGATAGGGATTGCATTTAATCTGTATATTATATTGGGTAATATGGTAATTTTAACAATTTTATTATTCCAATTCATGACCACAAGATGTCTTTCCATTTCTTTGTGTGTTTGTCTGCTTCAATCTAATTGATCAGAGTTTTATAATGTACATTGCAGAGATCTTTCACAACCTTGGTTAATTTATTCCTAGGCATTTTAATTTTGTGTTTCTATTGTAAATGGAATTGCTCTCTTGATTTCTTTTTAAGCTAGTTCATTGTGCATTTACAGAAATAGTACTGATTTTTGTATGTTGATTTTGTATCCTACTTCTTTCTTGAATTTGTGTATCAGTTCTAAGAATTTTTTGGTGAAGTCTTTAGGTTTTACTACATATAAGACCAGTTCATCTGCAAACAGAGAAAATTTGACTTCCTCCTTTCCAATTTCTATGCCCTTTATTTCTTTCTCTTTCCTTAATTATTTCTGGCTTGGGCTTCCAGTATATGTTAAGTAAGAATGGTAAAAGTAGACATCCTTACCTTATTTCATTTCTTAGAGAAAAAGTTTTCAAGTTTTCTCCATTGATGATAGCTCTGGATTTGTCATATCTGACCTTTATTGTGTTGAGGCACATTTCTTCTATATATAATTTGTTGGGAATTTTTTTTTATCATGAAGGAACATTGAATTGTATTATATGCTAATTCTGAACCTATTGAGATGATCATAGAGTTTTTGTTACTTTGCATATGTTAAACCATCCTTGCATTTTCCAGGATAAATCCCATTTGATCATATCGTATAATCTTTCTGATGTGCTGTTGGATTCAGTCTGCATTTTGTTGTGGATTTTTCATCAATATTCATCAGTCTGTATTGTTTTGTGTGTGTATGTGTCCTTGTATGGTTTTGATACCAGGTTAATGCTGGTCTTATAGACTGAATTTGGAAGAATTCTCTCCCCTTCAAGTTTCTGGAATAATTTTAGACCAATTGGTGTTAGTTCTTTAAATGTTTGGTAGAATTCAGCAAGGAAGGCACCCAGTCCTGGATTTTCTTAGTTGGGAGATTTTTTTTAATTACTGTTTCAATCTTATTACCTGTTATTGATCTGCACAGATTTTCTATTTCTTCCTTGTTTAATTTCGGTAAGCTGTATATGTCCTCTAGATTTTTTTAATTTGTTGGCATATAGTTGTTTATGAGTCTTTGTTGAGCCTTTGCATATCTGTAGTATCAGTTGTAATGTCTCCTTTTTTGTTCCTGATTTTATAAATTTGGATCTTCTCTCTCATTTTCTTAGACTAACAAGCAGTTTATAAATTTTGTCTATCCTTTCAAAAACCAACTTATTGTTGATCTTTTTTTAGTCTCTATATTGTTTATTTCTGCTTTCATCCTCATTTGATCTTTCCCTCCACTAATTTTTCATTTGGTTTGTTCTTGCTTTTCTAGTTTGTTAGTGTGCCTCTTTAGGTTTTTTATTTTAAATCTTCCTTTTTTGTATATAAGTGTTTATTGCTATAAGTGCCCCCACTTTGTACTGTTCTTGCTGTGTTGCATGTTTGGTATGTTGTGTTTCTATTTTCATTTGTTTTACAAATTTTTTAAATGTTTACATTTCTTTATTGACTCACTGTCTGATACGTTAGGCTCATTTGGTTGGTAGCACAGTTTAATTCAATGTTTCATTGTTGACTTTCTGTCTTTATAATTTCTCTAACGCTGATATCGGGGTATTAAAGTCCCCAGCTATTCTTATTATATTTGGAATCTGTCTCCTCATTTAGATCTATTAATATTTGCTTTATATATCTGAGTGCTTTGGTGTTGATTTATATGTATTTATAATTGTTAAGTTCTCCTGCTGAACTGGTCCCTTTATCATTATACAATTCCATTTTTCTCTTTTTATAGTTTTTGACATAAAGCCTGTTTTATCTGATATAAATATAGCCACTCCTTCTTATATTTGATTTACATTTTTCTGAAATACGATTTTTCATCCCATTACTTTCAGTCTATATACATTTTTACAGGTTAAGTGCTAGACAGCATACAGTTGGTAGGCAGAAAATGGTTGAATCTTATTTTTAATGTATTCAATCAATATATATATTTTTAGGAAGTTTAATCTACTTGCATTCAAGGTTATTTATAGAAGAAAATTTACTCTCGCTATTTTGTTAATTGTTTTCCTGGTTGTTTTGTGTATCTTTTTTCCCTTTCTTCCTCTCATTGTTTATGTTTGTGATTTTTGTGGGTTTTCTTATAAGGATGAAGATTGAATTTTTTATCTTTCTCATGTGTATATATATATATATATATACATATATATATTTGAAAGGATAAATAGTCTATCCTTTCAAAAACCAACTTTTTGAGCAGAGAGACAGATATTACAGATATGTGTGTGTGTGTGTGTGTGTGTGTGTGTGTGTGTATGTATCTGCTCTACCAGTGAGTTTTTACTTTCGTGTGTTAACATGATGTAAATTATCTGCTTTTGCTTCTAAAAGTGGGACTTTCTTAAGTATTTCTGGAAGGCTGGTCTAGTGATAATGAATTATCAGTTTTTTCTTATCTGGGAAAGATGAACTTCTCCTTCATTTTTGAGAGATAGCTTTGCTGGATATAGTATTCTTGGCTGTCAGGGATCTTTTTTCTTTCAGTACTCTCACTATACCATCCCATTTTCTCCTGACCTGTAAGGTTTCTGCTGGTGAGTTTAAGTTTCTGCTGGGGCTTTTTCTTGTAAATGTGTTCTGTAGTGTCAGTTGGCTAGGGTGCTTTGGTTTGGTTCTGGGTGAGTATCAAAGTGTAGTCTCTGTGTGATTTATTTGGTGGTAATCAACATCAGCTGTGTCTGCAACTGCTTAAGCTGTGGATATGTGTGTAGGCAGTGGTGCAACTTTGCTGAGGGTGGAGGCTACCAGATAGGGTGGGTCCTAGGTCCTGAAGGGGACATGCACCTGGCATGGTGGCTCTGCCAGTTTTGAAGGTGGTATTGTCCACAGAAGTGGGCACTGAGAGGCTACTTTTTGGTTCCCACAGGGCACATGCAGTACAGTGGCTATGTATCTGGAGGGGGCTAGGTTGCTGGTGATGGGCAACAGTGAGGGGGTAGTCCTCAGTGTTTGTGGGTAGGGAATGGGATCCCGAGCTGATGACACCTTCATGCCAGAATCTCTCCCAGTACCAGATGCCACCTTGTGCCTCTCTCCCCTCAGCCAGTCCTGATTTGTGACAATTGCCTTAAAACTATAATCATCCATAGAGCACTTTCTTGAGTTCTGTAGTAGTTCTGGGGATGTATCAAACCCCAGGGAACCTATGGGGACCCCCAAATGTGTAGCCCACTGGTCTGAGGTGAGAGGGACCCTGAGGCCCCCAAAGCCATGTCTCTTGTTGGAAGTGAGAGCCTCTAGCTGGTATGGAAACCGTGCCCTCGCCTTGTGCTTGACTGACTCCAGGTGCTAACTGAAAGCACCACTTACCCTCGACCCACAGAAGCACATCTGTAGCATGTTCATTCCACAGAAGCACGTCTGTAGCATGTTCATTGAGAGTTCTCTCATATATGGGGTCCATAAGTAACCTTTTAAAAACTAACCTCATTCCTTTAGGAAAGACCAAAAGGATATCGTTTTCAAAATCAATACTAAGAATGTAAGATAATGTGATGGGATGATACTATAATATGATCCAAGGGCTCATTAAAAGGCTGGTCTAACAGTTTTATTTAAAAATTGTAATTAATATAAAAGTTCAGTAGTGAAACTGAATGACTACCGAGTAGTCATTCACATCTGGAATTGTAGTTCCCATAATCCCCGTGTCTTGGGGGGAAGCCGGTGGGCAGTAATTTAATCACAGGGGTGGTGACCTCCATGCTGTCCTGTAGTGACTATTCTCCTGATAGTGAGTGAGTTCTCATGAGATCTGACGGTTTTATGAGGGGCTTGTCCCCCTTTCACTCTGCACTTCTCCTTGCCGCTGTGCGAGGAAGGATGTGTTTGCTTCTCATTCTGACATGAATGTAAGATTCTTGAGGCCTCCCCAGCCCTGCTGCTTTGTGAGTCAATTAAACCTCTTTCCTTTACAAACCACCGAGTGTCGGGCAGCTCTCTATCAGCAGTGTGCTGTGTGCTGAATAATGTGTCTTAGAATTTGACTTTTACCATTTAATGGCTCCATCATAAGATGCTTAGGGTTCTATTGGCATAATTCATTCATGTCTTCACATTTAAAATTTAGGTTGCATGTTGGAATCACATTAGGATCTACCTGAGCCCTGAAAATGTATCTGTAACTTCACAAGCCCCCCATTTCAAATATGAAACACACAATTCTGTTTGTTTTCTGCATTTATGCAACTTACATGTAGAAGCTAGTCTGTCTCCAGTGTATGCGATCATCTCATCTCTAGGAAAATGTGGATGCATCGCTAGGGGAAATATGACATTTTGATTTGGAGGCCACTTTCTGGAGCAAATACCCATAGGTCCACCCGGGGTGCTGGCACAGTATCTCAGTGTTGCCAGGCTTTGATTTGTTGTCCTGACCGACATCGATTCTATTGTTGAGACCCATCAGTTTCATTTACTAAGTGTTTAGATAGCTGGAGCTTGGTTAACGAGGATGCAACTGAGCCTCCAGAGCTGGCCTGACTCTTCCTCCATTTGATTTGCAATGGCTGTTCCACTGGTCCACCTCCAGCTGTACAATCCAAGTTTAAACGTCAGTGAAGTTGCTCTTGTTTTGGGGGCTTAGCATTTTCTCAGATCGACTCATTGTTAATTGACTTTGATTGCTGTGTAAGAGCGAGTTGCCATCTGACACGTGGCAGGTGTGTCCTTGGGCAGTTTATGGCAGTGACAGAGCCCACCACGCCCATACGGGACACCCCCTATTTCCTCTGCACCACCCTCCCCTCAGCTGAGCAGCAAACATTCTCTTCATGCACTTATCACTATGCTGCAAAATTTGTTTATGATTTTTAAAAACACCAATAACATGAAAAAATGTGCATGCCTTAAGTACAAAGAGGGAAATAAACGTATTAGTTATGTGGGATTATAGTTATGTAAACACATTAAAACTCTGTGCTCAGAAACGAATACAGGAATACACAGTGAGACGTCCACGGTGAGTATGTTTTGGTGGCAGGCCTGGTATCTTTTTCACTTTCTTGGATCCTTAAATCTCCCTAATAAGACTATTTTGTAATAGGGAATGTTTTAAAAGAGAAAAACAAAACAAAACCACGCTGGCTGTTTGTGGAGTAGTGCTGCCCTCACATGAAAGAATGGTTTCTCCTTGAATGAGTCCTATTCTGCTCACCAGGAGGGTGGGCTCCACATCCTGGGGTCCCTGGCAGTCCCCCATCCCCAGAGCAGCGCTGACTGTGGCCCCTCGGGCTTTTGCTGCTCTCCGCCTTCTCCTGCCTTCTTCCCAGCCTGTTCCCATCACCACCTCCCGGTTCCTTGCCCCCAGCCACGTCCGTCTCAGGGAAGGCTCTGGAAATACAAATGTTGCTTCCCCGGCAAACTGAGAGTGGGCAAGGCTCAGGTCTGTGGGAGTGGAGGGACCATGCAGAGTGATTCTCAGTGGCACCTGCCCTCCCTTCTGCAGGCCTCCTGCTAGTCTGCATGGCTAGGAAGCGCCTTCAGATGGGGATCCCTCCTCCCCAGAAGTCTCCCCAGAGAAGTACAGCCCAGAGGAGAGACCAGCAGGTCATCCACATAGACGCTGCCCCTGCATTCCTTGTATAACAGCGTTCTGAATTTTAAATAGCAGCTTAATTTGGAAATCTGAATCATAAGGTCTAACACACAAAGTCTCTCCAACAAATCGATTAAAATTTTCTGCTAGAGTAATACTTATGATTCAACTGCAGCATTTAACAAAATTCAAACTGTGTTTGTATTTTTTAAATGATTCTCACTCCAACTAGACTTCTAGGAAAATGAAAGGCCAGCCACACAGAAACATGTCCCTCTTCAAAAGGTCTTGTGATAGTTGAATTCTGCGTTTCCACTGAGACCCCAAAGTGTCAGAGGTAGAGGGTGACGCCCAAGGCATGAGGACTCTGCTCAGGTCTCCCAAGCCCCTGCCAGGCACTTCTACAGGGAGTGAAATCACCACCACCGGCTCCTTAAAACTGTTCTCCACCTGCAGCTCCCCTGTCCTCCTTCCCAAAAGCAGCCTCCACTGCCCCTGCTCTGCCCTCCCTCCGGCTTCACCGTGAGCTCCCCTTTTCCCTGGATTCCTCCTCGCTGCCTGGGGTGTGCAGGTCCATCCAGAGCTCTGCAGTCACACATGCTTGGACCCTGCAATTGCTACCTGCCCTGTTATTCTAGCGTGTGTGTGCGTGTGTGTGTGTGCGCGCACGTGTGCATGTATGATTTAGTACCAAAATTCTCCAGCATTCTCTCTCCTCCCTGTTACCCCTCGCCAGGAACTCCCACTTAGCCTTCCCAGCTTGCATTCCTTCTCATAACTATAAAAACTGCTTTGTTACAATCAGTTCTGAGCGTCAGGTCTGAGTTTTCTGAGCTGGCGTGGGCAGTTTGCGCTATCTGATGAGCTCCTGTGTCCTCCTCAGCTTGCCAGGCCTGCAGGGTCCTCCCTTCTCTCCCCAGCACCGCTTCCATGCCTGCTGCCCTGGCCTGGCCTGTGCCCCCCACCTACACGCTCTGTGCGGCCCCACCTCCTCCCCCTTCACACCCGCCCTGGGTGACCTCAGCAACGCTGCATTTCCAGGAGTTTCCAGCCTTCACAAAACAGTTCCCCGCAATGACCACTTACCAAGTACCAAGCAGTGTGCTCAGCCCCTCCCATGCGTCCTCCCGTTGAATTATCCCACAACACCAGGAGACGAGGCTGCTTTTAACCCTGTTCGACAGATCAGGAAACTGAGGCTCCCATCAGGAAGGGAAACAGCGCGATCAACACACAATAGGATGAGCAGTGAACCCATCCAGGTTCATCAGAGCCCCAAGTCAGAGGAGTAATTCGGGGTTTCAGGGCTGCCTGCTGCAGGGCACTCTCCTCGGGACAGTGAAGCTTCCCAGACCTGCGCCCACCGTGCCCACGGGCTGTGTCTCCGTCTATTCATGCACACAGCTGTCATCTCTGACAAAAAGTCCCTTTCTGCATTTCTTTCTTTCCTCAGAAATATTCTTCTCTTTTCTGTTTCTTAAAATTGTGCATCTCTTTCAAAATCTAGTTAAATACTGCCTTTGTAAAAATTCCCTGAATTGTGACATTAAAAAAGGTTTCTCCCCTGGATTCCAGTTCTATTCTGACCACCTGTAGCAATGCTCTCATTTTATTAAATAGGTATTATTGCTGTTTCTCTTCTCCCCTACCCTGCCATAACTTTCCGAAGGCAGGACCTGTCTGCCACATTCCTCTAATTCCCCGTAGCATTGAGCAGACAGTGAGAACTCAGTATTTTATAAATGAATGACTCAAGACAATGGAAGTCAGAATCCTTCACTCTTCTCTAAGACCCTCTCTTCTCTTGAAGAATCATATATAATTTAGTTTTATTACCTTTTAAAGAGCATAAAATAAGCTTACACATAGATAAAAACTAAACTAACCACACACACAGAATAATTATAAAGTCAATAAAACATCCTGCAATCTTAAGAACACATGTCAATAACCTTGCGAGAGAGAAGCCAGCCCTCCTCACACAGCGCAATTCGAAAAGGCAGTTAATATGCCAGGCAAATTTGAGCAGGTTGGTAATGTGATTTAGCTGTCTTAACTGTGTTGAGTGATTACCTCCACTGATCAAGGAGTAGAATGGTGGAGAAAACACAATTACGATACTCACATTCAATTTCCTCACATCTTCTGTAAGGGGGCATTTCTGCCTCCATTCTCTGTGGCTCCAGATTAGCCAGTGTGACAGGGAGTCTTAATCCGTAGTTCTGCCCATCAGCGCATTCGGTGGACTTATGATTTCCCACCACATGCCCTTATTTTGGAAAACTGTTCATTTCAAGACCACAGGCAAAGGGGATACTAAGATGAATCACAAAATTAGCATTGGAAATGTATGATCAGGATGAAGACAAGAGAAACGTGTGAGGCTGAGGGTTGGGCGTCCTGGGGTGAATCTCCCACCTCAAAGCCCAGCACGAGGGTCCCTGGACACTGTCGCTCCTGGACGGGGGTCCTCGAGACTCAGGTTCAACTGGGAGCAGCGACACCTACCCTGCCAGGTGGCCTCAAAGGTAACACGGAGGAGCACCCGTGAGAACAACCACTACGCCGAGGTCAGGGACACGTGCGTCCCTCTGTCCTGCTCTCCTTCTTCTTGCATTTAAATCTTGTGATCTCTTTTTGGCAAAGGCCAATCATTTAAATTTTCTGATTTTCAGTTTCTTTATATGGAAACAATAGTAATTTCATTGGCTATATATGTATCACAAAACAGTTTTACTAATTTTTAGTAAATAATTGTTTTAATAATCATTTACAGACATTGTTTGCTCTCTGCCTTCCTCAGCTACATCCTCTTTGTCTTTCTCTAAAATCCTGTCTGGGTGTACCCTTATTTGTATGGATGTGAAATAATACATGAATTTTGATTTGTACTCACTACATCTTGGAAGCAATACATGTCATTATTTTAGTATTTATACCAAATACTAAATACAGATGCACACACCCTCAAAACATTTGCCTATAACTACATGATATAATACTCAATTTTTAAGTAAAGCGAAAAACTGAGTCACTTATCTGTATAGTTCACATTCCTGATATAAGAATTAGGGGTGTGAAAATGACAAAAACTGAAAAAAATGGCAACACTAAAAATAGGTAACCCCCCATCACCACCCCCCACCCTCGCAAACCCTCTACCACTGTATTTTCATACAAACCCCAAACCTTCCATGTTGGAGCATTTTTTTTTTTTTTTTTTGAAATGGAGTTTTGCTTTTGGTCGCCCAGGCTGGAGTACAATGGCACGATCTCACCTCACTGCAACCTCCGCCTCCTGGATTCAGCGATTCTCCTGTCTCAGCCTCCCAAGTAGCTGGGATTACAGGCTCCTGCCACCACGTCCCACTAATATTTTGTATTTTTAGTAGAGACAGGGTTTTGCCATGTTGGCCAGACTCGTCTTGAACTCCTGGCCTCAGGGGATCCTCCCGCCTCAGCCTCCCAAAGTGCTGGGATTATAGGCATGAGCCACTGCGCCCGATCCAGAATATTTTTAAGATGGTTAAAGGATCTAATTAAATCATTGAGAAACTGCTTCTCTGTCTTCTTTCCTCTCCTAAAGATATTTGAATCTAAGTACATTATTAACTTCACTAATAATTGCTTTTTCTCAACTATGAGCAAAAAGACCCTGTCATTTAAAAATACTCTCCACCTGGGAAGCTGAGGCTGGAGGGTGGCTTGAGTTCTGCTGCCTCGGGCTCCCCATTCTCCATAGTTTTCGGTTACTCACATGACCTTTCCAAGATTTAACTCTTATTTCGGAAGACCATCACAAACATTACAATATGTTAAATGCAGAATTAAAAGCAGGCCATTTTAGGAGAAGATTTCTGTATTTGAGGTTTTAACTCGGTGCTGATGCTAATTCTGTCATCCATATTGTGCCACGGCCAGAGCCACATGCTGTCCCCAGAGAAGTGGGGACTCTGCGGGTAGCAGGCAGGCCGTCAGAGGGACCTGCCACCAGAGGGCAAGCCTTGCTGGGGCTCGGCTGCTCAGGGGTGTCTTTCTGCCCTCTCAGACAGAGCACGTGTGCTGCCCAGCTGCAGGCACGACAGGGCAGCAGCAGGCGGAGAGGATGTTGAACCCGGCCCTCGGTCTCCGTCCACTGTGACCTGTCAGACACTCAAAATCGCGCCATGTCTTATGTCAGTTCTTTCAGGAGATAGAAGACAGGCAGTATGGATTGCAACAGCCTGGGAAATATTCTGAAGAAGAATCTCAGAATCTGGATGACTTCAGAAGTCCTCAAATGCAATCGTGACTCTCTCAGAATGCCAGCTGAGTGAATACTGTGCGTTACATTTGGGTGGTTATCGAACAATGTTTGCTCATGGAAGGTGAAGGTGCTTCCTAGAAGAATGTGAAGTCCTCTTTCCTCTTAATCTTTGTCCCTTTACTTTCCTCACCCGATTCCCAGTCAATTTTTGACTCACTTAGAATAATATGTAATGCTCTAAATGAACAGAAGCACCTTAAAAGCATATATTATGCAATGAGAAGCTTTGCCGGTTTGAGCAAAGGGGTGCAATAGTGGGAGGACCTTAAAATTAGTTAAAAAAATAAAATAAACTATATCAGACAAATCTGTAACTTCCAAAAAGGTTAGAGCCTGCCTGGTGGTGTTATTGTACATGAGAATCCAAAAAGCATCATTTCCAGTGTCAGGATTCACAAACTGCCTTTGCTCCCCAGACCCTCAAGCCCTGACTCACCTGTAGCAAACATTGTGATAAAAACTCCTAGTCTGATACTGTGAATTACTTTCATTTTTTCATCAGCAAAACTTACAGCACCAGAAACAAGCATTTTGAACGTACCTCCGATGGGCGCTTTCGTGTGATTTCAGAGGTGGAATACTTCAGCGTCGTCAACCTGAGTGGTTCAATGGGATCACATTAGCCATACGTGGCTATTCAAATAGAAATGAATTGAACTCACGTCGTATCAAAGCCAGTTCCTCGGGCACTAGGGCCACATTACAGAGTCCACGTGGACTGCTGTGGACCTCATTAAGGTTTTATGCCTCCTGTCCTACAGCAAGGATGTCAGCCAAGCTGGCTTTGCCCCCTAGGGACATATGGCTACGTCTACAGGAATTTGGGTTGTCACAACTGGACAGGGGGTGCTACTGGCATCTGGTGGGTGGGACCGGGGGGGCTGATCCACACCCTGCAGAGCCCAGGACAGCCCCGAGTACAAGAAATCACCCAGCTCCAAACTCCAGCAAAATCCTGCCCTTCAGAAACGTCTGGATTGCCTCCCTCAAGGTCTAAAACCCTGTGTCAATATTTACCACGAAGGATGATTTTGGCTAAAAAATTATTCCTTCTCTTCCTGGTATCCTTCTAGTACTACATATCTTTCTATTCTAAGTTAACTATGAATCACTGATAATAATGAATGTCGACTTTCGTTAACTTCTGTCGAGATAGTACCAGGCGTTTTCAGTCTAAATTTTTAATGTAAAAATCACATTAGTTGATTTCTCCTTCTTGAACAATCCTTACGTTCCTGAAATAAAAATGGGTAACAGTGTATTTTCACTTGATACACTACTGACAAGTCCTGAGTTCTTCCCCAGCCTCACGAATCTGCCGCTGTCTTTGCTGAGCACACTCTCATTAGTATTCAAACGGAAAGTCAAGAAAGGGCAAATCAGTCACCATTTTAAATGGAAGATTTGCTTTATTTCAGCCTAATTTGGTTTCCCTTCTGTTGTGTCCTGATGTACTTCATTGCATTCTTTTTTCTTTTCTCTCCACTGCAATTTTTATTCCTTTTTGCCTCATATTACTCTCATGTTATTGATTTCTTTTTCTTTGAACTCCTGTACCACTTACAGCTTTTCCCACTCAGAGAATCACTGAAGTGGAAGGAACACATCATCCAAACCCTTCATATCACAAACAAGGAAACTAAGGCTTCACAGCAGCTTGGTTGTTTGCTCAAGATCTCAAAACCAGTCCATCCCCCTCGGGCCCTGACAGCTTCCTTCCACAACCTGCAGTTTTTTTGGTGCTTAACCCTATATTGTTTGTATTGATGTATGATGTTCAAGGATAATATTAGTATTCACACCTGTATGTAATGTTATTCTTTGCAGAGAATGTATGTAGATAGATTCAGATATAGATACAGATAATTTAAAAATAATCTAATTCCATGAAGACAGCAGGCCGATATTTTAAAGATGAAGAAAAAGAAGTCCTAATGGGCTAAAGTCCTAATGGCCTAATTGACTCCAGAGTCAAGTAGTTCTGTGTAAGGAAGGGGCCATTGCACTGAGGAGTCCTACATCCCGACTGCCATTTGCAGAGTCTCAGTGTGGCAGGAAGGCAGTAGTAGAGGGTCCATGGGGAGAGTCCACGCTCTGCGCCTGCAGCCCCCTCCTGATGGTTGGCCGACAGTGGCACCAGGGCAAGGAGATGAAAAGATGCATCAGCAAGACACCCAGAGCCTCAGGGCTGACATTCCACTATGATTTTAAAAGAAAACTTAGATCATCAGTTTTCGCCATCCTCTTCTTCATCAGCATGTACTGTATTTCTCTATTTTGTGAATGTTTTTTAAAGTTCTGTTATGGAAAATACTCTAATGTGCAGTGACCAAATCCCTTCTCAGCAACAACCTGCATTATTATGAAAAATTAGTGTTACCAACAGGATACTTTACTGAGTGATGACAGGAAAAGCCCAACATCTTCAGTTTTCATGGATGACAAGGATTCACTGCCAATGCCTAATGCCCTTCCTCCTTGCTATGTGGGAGAACATTAGCGAGGGAGGCCCAGAATGGTGGGCGAGAAAGGTACATCAGATCACCAAAGTCTCAGTTCAGTGGGGTGGGGACAGCTGTCAGATGCTTCAAAACCAATGCCTCTTCCTCCAGCCACTGACGAGACGATGTAGAGAAGGCAGTGTCCTCAGACCCAGATGGCTGAAATAATTGATGAAATGGAAATATATGTATTTTTTTTGTTTCTTGATATTTTTCATTGTCTTTGGGTAAAATGATGGCTTTTCCAACATGCTATCTCCGTACAGGTAACTCACTAGGACCTTGAAGTGACTTGTGCCTATGTGACACTTTAAACCAGACATGAAATTGTGCAATTTGTCAATTTTGTTCAGAAGCCCAAAATGTAACTCTTAGAATCTCTTGCACATTTTCTTCCTTCACGGCCCCAGGCACTCCGGCCCGTCTTCCTACCTCATGTCTCTAATCAGCCCTGGGTGAATATGGCAAACAGAGCAAGAGATGGCAAAGCTCTCTGCAAACCCTGAAATTCCTCAGTGGACAGACAGGCAGGAACCTCTTTCCAGCTGAACTCTGACCCCTAACAATACTCAATTATACCAAAGGTCTCTGAATGGAAATCTCTTCCTATCCAGACTTGCCAGAGACCCGCCTGGAATATCCATATCCACAGTCTTCAGAGTCGACACCTTAAACATTGCAGAGTCCCAGCGATTCCACACTCACACCTGAATGAAGGTCAACACGCCCAGTGCTGGTTCCTGCTCCGCCTTTTCCTAAGCCTGTCTTCTCAGGGGTCAGTAACGACCTCCTGGCCGAAGCCCGTGGCCTTATCGAGGGCTACGACGCTTACTTGCAGCCTCTCCTGTTGCCCCCCGTCCAGCACTCTCCATTTGTTCTTCCCTCCCCTTCAGCCTTGAGATCCCCTCTCTTTTGATCCTGCACCCTCCCATCTGAGTGACCTCGTTCACTTCACTCTCATGAGCAATTCTTGCCTGCAAATCTGCAAATCCTCATCATTCTCCTGCTCTGGAGATCTTTGATCAGCTTCCTGCATCCCCTGGGGAAGTCCAGAGTCCACTAAGTAAAGGCATCCTAACTCCAGCTTCCTCCCTCCTACCCCTGAAAATCAACACCGCTCCTCCTCCTAGGGCTGCCTCTCCACTGTCTTTGGCCCCAGTCACTCAGGCCGTCCCTGCTACTCCTCAGCACTGCAACTCCCAGACCCTCAGCCACCCCACGTCTCCAGATATCTCATCAAAGCTGCCCTCAGCTGCTTTACAGACACCTCAGTGCCTTCCTGGTTAACACCCTGCACTGATTTTTCTCATATGAGACATATTTATAAAGTACATAACTAATAATACTGTCTCCTCCACAGTATCCTCAAGGCTTGTTTCTGTGGCTCTCAGTTAAACGTCAAGCTCCACAAGGTCGTTTCAGGATTTTTCACAACATCAACTCTGCTCACCTAAGTCACCCCAACTCTCACAAGAGTGAACACCTTAAACCGCTGTGTACTGTGTCATGAAGGACTTTTGAAAATGTCACTTCCTAGAAGGCCTGGTCTACCACCTTTACCCTGCAGTTCACTGCATCTTCGGGTATATGTTGTTTTCAGAAAAAAAACCCTCCAAATTCCATAACCCACTTAGGTCAGAAGTGAAAGGTTGAGAATGGAAATATTGTGCAAACATGAATAACAACAAAAAAAGGAGTGGCTGCATTCATATAAAATAAACTTCAGAGCGGAGAAAATACTTGACATGAAGAATGACATTACCTAATTATAAAAAGATCCATAGTTGCTTTTACTGGCTAATAAAGACATAACAATCTTAAATGTATCCACAACAAAAAATACAGCTTCTTAATACATGAAGCAAAAATTCAAACCTGAAAGGAGAAAGAGACAAATACACAGTTATCTCTGGGGACTTTAACGGCTCCTGCCCTTGCTGAGAAGAGCCAGCAGATACGAAGCCAGCAAGGACTCAGAAGAGCTGAGCACCACAATTCCCCGACAGGCTCCGATGGCAGGAGTGACACGGCCCACGGCGGCAGCAGAAGCGTCACATACATGTGTTTTCCAAGCACCCCTGGAATAGTCACCAAGACCGACTATCTTCCGTGCCACAGTCAAACCCCAACCAGTCAGAAGGAACTGACATCATACAAGCATCTCTGACAGCAATACAATCGAATTGTAAATCAAAAATAGAAAGTCATAGAGAAAGTCTCAAATACCTGGAAACTAAGAATGCAATCCTTAATAAGTCACAGATCTAAGACAAAGTCTCAGAGCAACTACAAATATGCGAAACTGAATGAAAATGAAAATAAAACATACCAAAATATACAGAATGCAGCTAAAGCAATACCGAGAGGAAAATTTACAACATTAAGATGCTTACACTGAAGTAGAGGAAAAAGTAGGTCAGTTCTCAAATTATTAGTTTCTGCCTCAAGAAACTGGGGAAAACGTTGAGTAAAATAAATTGTAAGTAAGCAGAAGTCAGGAAATTAAAAGATAATTTTATATAAGATAAAAGCAGAAACCAATAAAATTGAGAACAGGAAAACAGTATGATGATTTGAAAAAAGTCAGTAAAATTCATCAGCCTCTAACACGGCTAACACACACACAAAAGAGAAGACAGGAATCACCAACACCAGGGGTGAAACAAAGGATATCACGACAAATCCCAGACACATTAAAAGGATAATAAGAGAACATCATGAGCAGGTTTAGATTCATGAAGTCAACAACTTCAAAGAAAATGACTAATTCTTTAAAAACCGCAAGGCACTAAACTCAATCGAGATAAAATAAATGATCTGAATAATCCGGTAATCATTATAAAAATTGAATTTCTAATTTAAAACCTCCCGCCGGGTATGTGGCTCATGCCTGTAATCCCAGCACTTTGGGAGACCGAGATGGGCGGACCACAAGGTTAGAGTTCAAGACCATCCTGGCCAACATGGTGAAACCATGTCTCTATTAAAAGTACAAAACTTAGGTGAGCATGATGGCACATGCCTATAATCCCAGCTACTCGGGAGGCTGAGGCCGGAGAATTGCTTGAACCAGGGAGTTGAAGGTTGCAGTGAGCCGAGATTGCACCACTGCACTCCAGTGACAGAGCAAGACTCCATCTCAAACAAACAAACAAACACCTTCCCCAGGAGAAGTCTGCAGTCATACATGGCTTTATTGGAGACAAACACTTGAAAGAACTACCAGGTTTACACAGTGGCTTCCAGAAATTCCAAGTGAAGGGAGTACTTCATTTTATGCATCTGCTTTTCCCTACTATCAACACTAGACACAGAAGCACAAACAAGAAAACTACAAACACCCATCACTCATGAACTTACATGCAAATATTATCTCATCACATCAACCAATATTATCACATCATATTCAAGAATGTATAAAAAGAATTATATGCCACGGTGAAGTGAGTGGCATTTATTTCAGACATGTAACGCTAGTTCAACATTTGAAAATCGCAGTGAATCTAATGTCCCATATCAATAGACTAAAGAAAAAAATCATAGGATTGATTGTACCAATTACTGAAGAAAAACCATTTGACAACATTCAACAGTCATTCACGATAAAAATGTTCAGAGAGTGAGGAACAGAAGGGAACTAACTCAACATGGAAGCAAGCATCTATAACAACACCTACGGCTGGCAGCGTATGCTGAATGATGGCGTGTTTCCTCATGAAGATGGGGAAGGAAGCAAGGATAGCTGCTTTCATCACTCTTATTCAGTAGAACAGTGGAATTTCTTGCCTATGTAATTAGGCAAGAATGAGGAATGACAAAGAATTGAATTAAAAAGGAAAAATATAAAACTTTGTCAATTGACAGAGGGCATGGCTGTTTATGTAGAAAGTCCCAACTAATCCACAAAGGACAACCTGCAACCTGCAAGTTCAGCCAGGTCACAGGATACAAGGCCAGCACACAAAAATCAAACACTTGTCTATAAATGAACAATGAACATGTAGAAACTAACATTAAAAGCCCAGTGCCATTTACAAGCATTCCAATGAAAATTAAGTATTTAGATGTAGATTTAAAAGATGTACAGAATCTGTGGTTGAAACACCAACATTCTGATTAAATAAAATATGTGAGTAAGTGGAGAGACATATCATGTTCATTGCCTGGAAGATCTAACGCAGTAAAGATGTTGCTTTCTCAATTGATCTATAAGTTTAATGAACTCTTATCAAAATCTGAGCAAACTTTATATAGGCCTAGCAAGTTTAGTCTTATATTTATTAGGAAAGATGCAGGCCCTGAAGAGTAAAAATAATTTTGATAAAGAAGAATAAAGGATGAGGTGTCATTCGACTTGACGTTCAGTCTTACTACAATAAATGTTCAGTGAACTCTGGAAACATTTTGCATTTTCTTATAAAACTAAACATGAAGGCACCATACTGCCCAGCAACATCACATTGGGCATTGGACTCAGAGAAATGGAAATGTACGCTCACACAAAAATCTGCATGAATGTGTATAGAAACAACACAGCCAAAACCTAGAATCAGCCCAGCTATTCTTCACCAGGAGAATGCATAAACTACTGGGCATTGGTGGAATACTACTCAGCAATGAAAAGGAACACACATGTAATGACCCGTGCGACCCACCAGGGAGTTATGCTGAAAGAAAACGGTTTTACACCGTCTAGCCCAAGGATTAGACTGCGCATGATCTCACTCACAGGACCTTCCTGAAGTGATACAGCCATAGAAACGGGTTGCAGAATGATGGGTGCTGGAGCTTGAGTGTGGGCGGGTGGGCTGGCTAGGAAGGGCCACAGGAGGGACCTGCTGGGAGGGAGCTCCGAGTCTGGATGTGTCCCTGTCACTGTCCCCATGGTGAAGGTGTTCCGCGGCTTTGAGGAGGCTGCCATGGGGTAAACTGGGTAAAGGGAGCAAGGGCACCCCTGTATTGTTTCTTACAACTGCGTGTGAATCTGCAATCATCTCAAAATTAAAAGTTTCATTTAAAAAATTCTAGTGAAAGACTGGACATTGGGTCAATTCGTCGAAGATTAATTGATTGTAAATCAATCTGGGAATTGGCCATTCATTGATAAAGCAACTAACAGATTCAGAGGTGTCTCTGAAAGTGAACTGGCAGAAGAGCATCTCCTGAGGCCAGCTCAACACGTGGCATCCTCAGGAGCTTTGGCCAGAACACCCAGAACACATGGAATACCCGGAACGCCTGGAACGCCCAGAATTCCCAGAACACCCAGCAAGCCTGGCACACCTGGAATGCCCAGTACCTGGACCCTGGCTGAACCACCAAGGACACCTGGCATTCCAGACAAAATTAAATACGCCTAGTCTAAGTGTGTCACCAATGACAAAGATCCTATAAAACAATAATATTTAAAGTACAAATGAGTTGTTCTCTTCCAAGGCTTTCAGTCTGATTTTCTTATTAATTCAAGCACTCATTTTCTAGGCTGGAGAAGGAAACTGGTGCACAGAGAGGGCTGGGGGGGGCTCCTGAGGCAGCAGGAACTCCATGCCGCCTGCACATCCCTCTTGTCCCTCTGATGTCTCCACGCCTCGAGCAGCCTCAAGCCTTGCTCTGCTCAGACCTCACCCTAAGGAGCCTCTGCACTGGGGAAGGCCCAGAACCCACGTCCTGTACAGCAACGGGGACCATGGGTCAGGAGGGCATGAGGTGGCAGCCCTAAGCCCAGGGTTCCGGAGATGCCACTCTGTAAGGGCCTCACATAGGCCAGAGTCACTCTCATGTGCATCAGGGTCACCCTCATGTCACTCCAAGGACCGAAAGCTTGATTGCAAAAACAACTGGTGTCCCTGAAGGCAGATGGCCACCAGGACCAGGGACCCTGGAGACACCTGGGGACAGAGCAGAGAACCCGGGGAAGGCAGAAACCAGGCTTGGGCAGCTGGAGGCGGCTTCCTGGGAGATTAGGGCTGCAGCTGCCACCAAGCAAAGCACTGCAGTAGTGTGGTGATGGCCAGGGGCCCCAAATCTGGTATTGGCAGGGCCATGTCCTTCCAGGGGCTCTGTGGGAGAACCCCTCAGCCTCTTCCAGCTTCTGGAGGCTCCGCGGTCACTGGGCTCTGTGACTTGGGTGGCCTCACTGTCCCCTCTTGTCTCGATGACCATGCAGCTTCTCCGTGGAGTATCTCTGTGGTTTCACGTGGCCACTTTCTTCCAAGGCAGCAGTTTGTGGGTTGGGGCCCACCCTACTCTGGCATCACCTCATTTAACCAAGTCCATCTGTGAAGGCCCTGTTTACAACTAAGGCCACACTCTGAGATTCTGGGCGGACGTGGATGTTGGGGACGCCACTGAACCCACTACTATAAGGCTGGTTTAGGGGAAGTCAGCCCCAGCTCAGGCCAGCCAGGCCTCACAGGGTCCTCCTACAGCCTCCTGCCTGTGGTCACATTGGTGGATCCTGGTCAGAGGGCATCGGGGACAGCCGGCTGTGGGGAAAGGTTCCAGAGCCGCAGACCACAAGCCTGGGATGGCCGGGTCTCCCAGGGGCAGTCAGCATTCCCCGTGGGGAGCCTTGCCTTGGAGGGCTCCCATCTGCCGTGTCTGCTTCATGGGCAGCTTCGGACGCTAAACATGTGTCTTATCTCTGAGTACACTGCGTGTATGGCATAAAATTAGCAAATGGCTTTTGACGGTTTTCTAACCTCATCTGAACCTCAGCCCCAAGCACCGGCGACTAAGCTGCGAGTGAGAGGAGGCAGCCACCTCCCTGGGACTGCAGAGCTCAAGCAGGCACCCAGCTGGGGCGCTGGCCCCCCTTTTCCAGGGGACACTCCCAGAGCTCAGAGCAGCACACAGGTTTCTCGTTCACAAGGGCTCTGTGTGAAAAATGAGAGCTGCATTTTCCTCTTAAATAAATACAATAAAAATCCCCTCACCCTTTCTCTCCAAGCTGTTTTCACAGTGAGAGCAAACGTGCCAGGTCACCCAGAGAGGAACCAGCTTGAGAACCACTTTGCTTTTATCTCTTCTGTCCTAGCAATGCCTACATTTCCATTTCATATGGGGAAAAGCCATTTTCCTGCTATAAGTCAGCAAATTGCTTGGCAAACAAGAGCAGCCACCTCTTCTCCACGGCCCAGCGTGGGACCTGCGTCCAGATTGTGGATGCAACAGGACCAGAGAGTCCTCCCACCATAGCTGGGGCTGAGCTGGCTTCCGGGCTGTATCTGGCCCTTCGGGGGCTCAGCCAGGCCAGGCCACAAGCCACGTGAGCAGCGTCCCTGGCTTCATCTTCGCATCTTGGCAAACGTGAGCCTGGATCTGTGATTTGAGCTGTGTTATCACAGTCCATTAACAGACAATGTTCCACCAGAAACAAGGTGGAAATATGCTTTTAAGTAATGACGTCTTCACACGCGCAGGACGCGTTCGTACTGCTGGCAGAGGAGCACCGTGGAGATTTCTCTTAAAACACGAGGAAGGAGGCGAAAATTCCCTTTGCACGTCCCGGGTCCTCTTGACACTCATCCAACACGTTTCTCTCATGTTTTTTATTGTTCCTTCTTCAAAGACAGTTCAGTTTAATAGGAAGGCTTTACAATTGCTGAATTTATGATATTGTTTATAAAAGGGAATTCAAAAGAACCGATGTATACCAATAAAAATGGCATATTCGTAATTTTTTTAATTATCAAAGAAGAAATAATAACAAAATAACTTCCCTGTTTGGGAGGGGAGGAGGAGAAGAGAAAGCAAAGTTAAAATCAAGAAAATTAAAATCCTAAAACAACAAAATGCACTCAGATGTGTTTTTCCTCTTTTAGAGAGGTGATGAGGTAGGGTTTCTGTCTATGAAACCAAATGTTTACAAATATTCAAGCCCATAAATTTGAAGAGAAACTGAATACAGAAAATTCTTGTTAATGCAGTACATTTTCTGGTAATTTTATAGTCCAATTTTCAGTGATTCCCCACAGAACGAATGTAGTTCAAAGGCAATTTTATAAAGTACTTTGCAGATAACTATTATCTGCTAATTATTAGAAATTGCATGTTGTTGTTAATTGCATAAATAAATTGTTTTATCTGAAAGCCATTAAAAAAAGGTTTGGTGTTTGAAGCAGATATAGTTTTGATGTTCCTGTATAAAAACGTTTAACTGTTTAACTCTAAAATAATGACATGCTGCTTTTAAGACAATTTCTTAGACTAATGGATTATGGAGGGGGGGGTCCCTAAACATGTATTTTATTTTATTTCCCTGACATACTTCAACTGATTATAAATCTTCATGTAAAGGAAGAGCACAAATATTTTACTAAATGTATTCAAGTAATAGCCATATCAGATCATTTTTTTAATTCTTAAAGGAAATTTATATGAACTTTTTTCTTCCAAAATACCCTTCATTTAAAAAAAAAAAACACAATGCTCTGTTTTATCGATATATTTCCCTCATAATTAGCCATAAGAGAGAGATATCTGTGGGGACTGTCGCCTTTCATTTTCTATGAAATAATTCAGAAGCATTTAATAGCAGATTCTAATAGAATTTGAAAACACGGCGTGTGGGTCATTTCTGCAGCTTCTCGAATGAGTGTGATTTGGAGGGGAGCTGACCACATCATTTCCAGGGTCCAGCACCGGGACCCTGGACAGCGTCACCCCCAGACATCACCCCAGGATGGAGAAGGCAGCCTCGGTGCTTTCATGGGTAGGGGTGGGCATGGCCACCCCCCGCGAATCACCAGTGGAGAAGCTGGGCTGAGGCTGCAGGCTCCTGGGGGATGGCCAGCTGCGGCCCCGGGAGGGCACACCCTGGCCCTGACCCTGCCTGCTGAGTGCTGAGGAAGGAGGTCCAGGTAGAGCCCAGGAGGGCTGGAGGCAGCCAGCGCACACCTGCTCAGGTGCACAGCAGATGCCAGGTGGGCTGCTGGGGCAGCAGGGGGTCAGGCAGGACGACTGAGCACAGCAGGGTCCACAGATGCCCATGGAGGAAGCGGCCTCATCCACGTGCTGAGAACGTCCCTGAGCACGGCAGGGGAGACAGCCCACAGATGCTGGGCCACACACAGGACCCAGGAGAGGCACGGGAGAAACAGCGGCTCCTGAGGGCCAGTGGCATGGCTTGGAGCCTGGTCACCGGGGAGGGAACAACTTTGGCTACTAAGCATAAGTGACATGCCACACATGGAGGGGAGGATGGCACCACTGGAGCGTGTGCTCATCCCAGCGTGCCAGCCAAGCAGTGAGATGGTAAGAATGGAGGAGGCGAAAAGGGTGCAGCCAACAGTGCCCATCCCCTCTCGGGACAGAGAATGTTGCTCCCATCCCCTCTCGGGACAGAGGATGTTGCGCCCAGCGCCTCTCAGGACAGAGGATGTTGCGCCCGTCCCCTCTCGGGACAGAGGATGTTGCGCCCAGCTCCTCTCAGGATGTGGGGCGGCCGTACCCAGCTCCTCTCAGGACGCATGATGGGCACACCCAGCTCTGCAGCCCATGCTCTGTAGACAGGACAGGTGCCACTGCAGGACCTCGCATGGCCTCACAGAGCCAGCCTGGGAACGAGCGAGGGATGGAACCTCAGAAAGCACAGCAAGTGCAGAGCTCGCTGCCACTGCACAAGGATGAGAACGTTCCAAGCACAGACAAAGCCTTTTCACCTCAACTTTGCCTGGCTGCATTTCCCTGAATTTGCCAGGACTACAGAAACAACTTACCTCAGCCTGGGCGGCGAACACAGCATGCTTTTATTTTCTCACGGTTCCGAGGATGGACGTCCTAGACCAAGGGCGTTGGCCAGTGGCCTCGGTGGCCTCTCTCCTGCAACGTCAGGACATGGCGCCTGGCCAGACAGGTCTACGTGGGGAGTACATGGGGAGTATCACCCGCACCCCAGCAGTGCTGAGACGGTGCTGACCAGCAAATAGTGAAACATAAGACCCTCCCAACGTCAGGTCAAGAGAGCCTTAGACGGGGGCAAGATCTCACGGCCAAGGCCAGTGCGATGCCAACACGCTGCTCCCCAGTCTGCCCCGACCCACTCTTTCCCTAACACAAGTGCCCCCAAACCTATCCAAAACCAGGGCACACAGACGGCCAGGACAAGTCCCTGTCCCTCAGAGCAGGCGGAGAAGCCCCTCTGCTGTTTTCAGGGAGTCTGCTGGCCAGGCCCCTTCCCACCCCCACTGAGTCACCCACAGAGGACACATGAGCGCCTCACCTTCTGGCCTCCAAAATGTGGCTTTCCTGGAGGCTGACAACCCCCCCGGTGAGTGCCACGTGTCCCTCTTGGAACAGCAAATAATATACATTTTTCAATCTAATCTTAGAACATGGCTGAATTACCTGACATTCAAAGAGGCCAGGGCCCAGAGACGTAATGTGTGTGCGAACCTACATTTTAATCCACATTTGCTATCATCTATCTGCTTCTATAATTCAATATGTTCAAAGGATTGTCAGCAAGGCACGGGGCTCACTCTCCCGCTGAGATGATGCTTGTGGCCCAGCAGGAGCAGGCACGGTGCACCCAGCCCAGCCGCCTGGCCCTGCCCTCCGTCCTCCCTTCTTTCTTCCCTCCATCCTCCCTTGGAGCCGCTCCTTGCCTGCCCTCCAGATGAAGGTATAACCTCTGTTTCCTTGTATTGGTACCTGGGTCTCAGGCGTCCTTGAGCTGCTGGGTCCCATGGTGGACCCACAGCTCAGGCAGATGCCCCAGGATTGCAGCCTGGCACCCGTGGAGTCTCATCTCTGTGGAGGGGCAGCCGATAACTCCCAGCCCAGCATTCAAAGTCACCGGCTGTGAAGACAGGCACCAGACCTGAGCATGGCACCATCACCACAGGACACCGCAGCTCCCACCCCAGACAGAAGGAACCTGTGTCAGGATCAGGCTGGTAAAGCGCCTCTGGAGTATATCTCACTGAAGAGGTCACGTGGTGAAACTGTGAGAACAGGTTCCCAGGGCAGGTGCTGGCCTTTCTTGTTCTGGGAGCAAGGCCTCCTGAGCGCTTCTTCCTGCTGGATGACCAGAATGAAGTGGGAATGCTTCAGGGTCACCACGCTGAACTCACAGATATTCTGGGGGATATTCCACGGTGCTAACTGTTTCACAGCTATGAGCACTGGTTGCACTGTGCTTCAGGCTGACAGAAGCTCTCACCTCACCAAGAGCAGCATTGCCCCTGCACGGCAGCCACCTCCATCCCAGGGTGCATGCAGACGCTCATGGCAGCCACCTCCACCCCTGGGTGCATGCCGAAGCTCGTCCACCCAGGCGAGTGCACCTCAGCCTCCAGAACAAGCAGGTTATTTCTTTGGTCCCTACTGGGAGGGTCAGCTCGGGGTGAGCACAAGCCAGCCGCTGAAGGCCTTCCCCAGCCACAGGCACAGCCACCCCTCCCTGCCTCACCTGCAGAGAAACAGCAGCCCCCAGGGAAGAGTAACGAGTAGGAAGAAGGGAGGGAAGGAGGGGTGGAGGAAGGGAGGCAGCACACTTTTCCTGCACCCCAGCAATAAGTGGTCAGGGAGGAAGGGTCCCGACCTTGCACAAAACCATGAGGCTCAGAGAGGAGCCCCTGGCCAGCGTCTGGGCTCAAACTCAGGCCTCCTGACCCCTAACTGTTCCTTTTGGGTGGCCACAGCCCCTGGTTTCTCGCAGGCACTAAGGGGACGGACTCCCACCCGCCAAGTTCCTGCAGAGCTGCGGATTCCCGCCAGCGTCCTCTCATCCTGGCACTGGCCAAGCCTGAAGTTTCCATTTTATGAGATCTGTTGAGATCACATCTCAAGGGGTATGTTTGAGAGTGTCAGTCAAATTGATGAAAGAAAGGACAAATTCATTAATTAATTCACTTCTGAGCTGAGTGCCCGAGTGCCAGCCTTAAACTCGGAGTGGGTTTTATGGTTGAGTTATAAATCCCTCACCAGCGGGGCTGCTTATAGACAAGCTGTCAGGGCCGCAAATGCCAGGACATCAGTGGGTGCGGGGGTGACATAAAGAGGGTGTCGGCGCCTTGCCTCTTGGGCGGACTGTGGCTTCGTCCTTTGGCAGATATTCCAGATGATTGTAGCTTTTATTACCAGCCTCTGCCACGCTTCCCCAGCCGCATCTGCCTCCACATCAGCTGGGTCGTCACTGTGCATGGCGGCAAGGTGCAGGCCGACTCCAGCTGGATGTAGGAATGCGTGCTTTTAATTCTCCACGACCCCAGACCTTGGATGGAGAGAACGGCCCATCATGAAGAGCGGGCAGTTCCTTGTCCACTACTCATGGCAGAAGCAGGTGGGCCTCTCTCTCTCAACCTCCATGCCAGCCAACCCTGGAGCATCAGCCCGTATGGCTGAGAGGGTGGGAGAGATAGTGGCCCGGCCCTCGGGAGTGCCCGCAGCGCTTCCCACAGAAAGGAGGGGCCGGGCGCAGCTGCTGATCCTCCGCTGAGGGCAGGTGCACAGAGGTCCGGCCTCCACTCAGCTCCTGCCCTGGCTCCCACAGGCATCCACAGTCAGCTACTTCCCCTCCAGGGAGCGCTGTCAGGCATCCCTTGCTGCCATTTTAAAAATCATTTTCTAAATTTTTTTTGCCTCAAGAGAATGGAGTAGCAGACAGTCTGAAAGGGCCGCACCGTGGCCTCTGGGTTTTTGATGAAAAACAGTGACTCGTTGGGCACACCCACCTCTGACACAGCCCTGAGATCCGAGAAGCTGGGAGAGCCCTGCAGATTCCCACTGACGTCTCCACCCTCCAGGACAGGCCAATGTTGCTTGCAATCACAGCCGAAGGGCCCTGGACCCGCGAAGGTACAGCCTGTGTCCCGCACCACTTTCCCGTCTTTAGCTCCCCGAATTGCAGCCCCACCTTCCATCTGTCTCCCGCCAAGCCGGGCACCATCAGCCCCAGAATCCCCGGTGCCATGGACATGAGCTGAAAGGTCGACAGAACGTGACACCCACAGACAGCAGGTGCCGGGGAGCACACGGCAGAAAGGCGATGCAGTTGCCATCCACTGTATTTTTGCCAAGCAGACAGTGCAGTATCAGGAAGAAAAAATCTCCCTCTGCTCCTAGACTGGGGGCTTGGCCTGCCCTGTGGAAGGTGGTGGAGGGGCCACCCTGCTTGCCTAGTCAGATCATCCTTATTGCCTAAAAGAAATACCCGAAATCTTTGCCAGGAAGTGCAGGCCTTTTATGTATGTGAGCATCGTTAAGGAAATATTGCAAGATTGTGTTGGTATTTTGGGTTCATTTCTCTGGGGAAGAAGCTGTGTCATTGTGAGCTTCACTCTGGGGATCCTGTGGAATCTAAACTCCCACAGCCGTCAACCTGGGCTGGTAATAGCTGATGCGCATGGGGTGCTTACAGAGTGCGGCCCCACACCCCGGCCTTCACACACCTGAACTCATGGCATCCTCCTGTGGAAGGACAGATTGCCATTCCCACTCCACAGGTGAAGAAGTCAACGGGCGGAAAGTTTCAGAAATCTGTTCAGGGCCCCAAAACCAATAGAGCAGGGCTTAGATAGATGGCCCAGCGCTCTGTTGAACAGCTGCCACCCTTAGCTTAGACTGCAGGTAATGGGCTCACCTGAATGTACTAACAACCCTGCTCAGGCCAATATATGGCACAGCAAGTGTGGAATAAAAGGAATGCGTGTATTTTTTTGGCACAAGTTACCAGAGCAGGTGGCTTAGTGGGAGGCCCTGGGGGCTGGGGTGTTGTCAACGCCCACCAGAAGAAGTGGAGCTCAGAGGGGACCTGAGAATCTCTATCTGCTGATTAGCAGCCAGCAGGAAGCACCAGGTCCTGATCCTGTACTGCAAATGTCATCCGATGCGGAGAAAGGGTCTTTGCAGATGACTTTGGTTGGGGATTTTGAGATGGGTGATGACTTGGGTTATCCGGAGGGCCCCCCCCTGCATTCACAAGTGTCCTTATGGAGAGGCAGAGGAGGTCAGATAGCACGGAGGACCACAGGACGGGCGAGTGATGTGGGCACGGTCGCTGGCTCCGGAAGCTGCTGATGACGAGATGCAGCCCCTAAGCCTGCAGAGGACATGGCCCCTGATGCCCTGCCTTCAGCTTGGGGCCAAAAGAGTGGTTGGTGCTGTCATCGCACCTCCTTAGAGCTCAGCTCTGGGATACCAATGCCATGACGGTGCCCCAGCCAGAATGTGAAAGGCCAGGGCCAGGTGCAGAGGCCAGGGTGGCTCAAGGCCCCAGCAAACACACACATGCAAGACCATGGTGTCACAGGGCTGCCCAGAGGGAGCACGCAGAAGTCCTAGCAGCACGTGGAGGCCTTGGAGAGATTCCATGAGGTGGGACTGTGCGTGGGCAGGACCCACGCCTGACGGCCATCTCCTCGGACAGAGGACTTCAATTTTACAAAGTCACCTCCCAGCCCTGGGGCAGGCAGCCAGGCCTGTACCACATGTGCTGCTGGAGCAGCCTGGCTTCGCCGGGCTTCTGCAGGCCAAACCCAGCACGTTCGCACTGGAGAAGACAGAGCTACTCTCCCCGTGAGTGTGGGTGCAGCCTCCGGCATCCGTTCTAAAACGCCCCGAAGCCCTCTGGCAGGCAGCGCCGGGCCGCTCAGCACCTCGCTCAGTCATGCCACGTCCCCACAACCCACCTCTTTACCTGCCGGGGTGAAAGTCTCCAGGAAGGTCTGCTGCTGTGAGCTACCTTTTCCTAGACACTCCACCCGCCTCACCCAAGTGCCTCGCCATGGGAGGGCCCTTCCTGTGGAGCAGCAGGAGGGAAGTCCTGGCATCCAGCCTGAGCTCCTCTCATGCAGAAAAGCAACCACATAGGGGAAACGTGCCGTCATCTCCCAGTGTGATCTCTGCTTCAGGTTTCTGCTGTGTCTGCCAGGAAGCAGGTGATCGCCACAGATGAGACTGGCATGGACACATGGGCTCTCCATAAAGGTGCCGACGTGAGCATGGACTTTGGCGGGAGAAAGGGGAAAAGGTGGGCTTTCACCTTTTCAGGGAGCAAGAAAGACACTGAAGATGTGAAATGGCACGGCAGCCACCGCAGAGCCCCTTGGTACAAACTCTCACTTTGCTCCACATGACCCAGCAACAGTGGCACTGGGAGAGGGGAGGGCATCCCAGGGGCTCATCGCAGCTACACCCCAACCCCTGTGTGGGCATCTCCTCCAGGCCGAGCCCAAGTTGCTGAGGAGGCAGGAGGAGGCCCCATACCCTGGCCTTCTGCCCTGCGCAGGGAGAGACCATGCAGAGCCTGAAACTAGCTTCCAAAGGGACTGTGATAAGCATAAAGGCCACTTTAAACAATGTGCTTCATGAGACTTCATCTCCTCATCCATCGTCCTCAGCACCTTACACAGCTCAGGCACTCCAGCTGCCGCGGGGCACAGTCGCATGAGGACCTGGTGAGCCCCCAGCCCCTCCACCTGCCGCGGGCCTGCGGTCTCAGTCACCTGGATCCTCAGTGCTGACCTGCTCTGCGGGGACAGGGCATGGCTGCCTCATCCGCCTCTCGCCACTCTGCTGATGCCGCTTCGCCCTGCACCACCTCCAGGCCGCATTCACTGCTCATCCAAGGCTCGAATTTCCCGCTGACTCAAAACTTCCACTAAAGCCCCAGATGAGGGTGAGCGAGGCTCTGCATGCTCTGCCTAATGGGAGCGTTCTGGCTGGCGCTGACCGTGGTAGTTTCGGGCAATCTGTTTCTGCACTGCCTCTCCAGGAGACCAGTGAGCCCTTCACAGCACTTAGGTAGATGCCTTCCCCACACGCAGCTGCTGCTCAGGCTGACATCTCACCTCCTGTTCCTCCTCCTTCCCACAAGCAGAGCTCAGCTGGAGTGCTGGGGCCCCATTCCCACCCCGTGGTGCAACCCCACTGCCCTCAGAACTGTTCTTCACCTGCTTCCTCCAGAAAAGAAAATCATGGCCAAGGGGTCTACCCACCTCCTCCAGGCTCCCAGGGAACACGGGCTGGCTCAAGGCACTGTGCACAGGAGCCTGCTTGGCCACGAGAAGCTCGAGATGGTGAGCCCTGGAAAGAACCCCACGGTGAACCCAGCTTCCCTTTGACAAGGAGCTGCTGCAGCTGCCTCTGAGCGTTTGCCCATCTGCAGTAAGACGTGGCTGAGGGTGTGCCAGGGGCAGGCAGGAGACCCGGTGGGCCCTGCCCCAGCCCTGCTGCCCATGCTGGCTCTGAGATGAGATACGAACATCCCCAGGGAGTGAGAGCCAGGGCCCCCAGGGTCTGACCCTCTCCAGGCCCCGGGCTCCTCAGGGCTGCCTTGTGGGTGCTGCCCGTGTGCACCAAGCCCTCTGGCCGTGCCTGGCTCCACCCTCCCCTTGGCTCTGACACCTTCCTCCCCTCACAGCCACACACAGGTGAGCTCTGCTTGTCCTGCACAGCTTCCCAGGAAATTTCTGTGGACACCCTTCCAGGGGAATGGCCCCACCCCTCCATGCTTCCCAGCGTGTCCTGTGGCCACCATGGATGTGACCCACACGGTACTGAGGCTGCCTGTGAGATGCCGTGCCCTTGCTAGACCGACAGCAGGAATGAGGTCCATTCACCTCTGTGAGGCCAGAGGAGAGCAGGGCTCAGGAACTGTGTGAGAACTCACCCAGCTAAACTCCAAGCTGGGTCCCTCCACCCACGTGGCCCAGTGTCCTTGTTGGCCATGGGGAGATTCAGGGCTGGAGATTAGACTCCTGAGACCTAGAGCTATTGGAGTCAGAGGCCGCCTCTGTGCCCTCTGCTGCCCAACTCAGCCCTGAGCATACCAACCCTATAGAGTGTGGCACCCACCACAGAGCAGGACGGGCCTGAGGATGGCAGCCCTATAGAGTGTGGCATCGACCACGGAGCAGAACAGGCCTGGGGATGGCAGCCCTATAGAGTGTGGCATCGACCACGGAGCAGGACAAGACTGAGGATGGCAGCCCTTTAGAGTATGGCATCGACCACGGAGCAGGACAGGCCTGAGGATGGCAGCCCTATAGAATGCGGCATCGACCATGAAGCAGGACGGACAGACCTGCGCTGCTTTCCTGTCATCACGCGGGGACAATCCTTACCTCTCATTTAAAAAGGCCGATCGTGCCCATGTCACAGGGATTATCAGCAGCCGCTCTGACAGGTGGACGACACGTGCTCGCACAAGAGAGATGGCGACGCAGCAGGGCAGCGAGGCTGGAAGGAGGTGAAGTTCACCCCAGCACAGCACCTGGCAGCAGCTACAGAGACCCTGCGCCCCTCGGCATCCCCACACAGGCACATGGGAAAGCTCGCCTTGTCCTGAGATGAGGGTGGGCCAGGGAGAGATGCCTGCCAAGCTTGCACATGGGGCAGGGAGAACAGCTCCTGGCAGGAGGCTTTGATATGGAAACAGGCAGCGGGGCAGCGGGTGCAGAAGAGGTGACCTTCCTGCCCTTCCTCCCTCCTTCCTGCCTCCCTCCCTCCTGGCACCCAAGGGTCCCTGTGGTGGAAGCTCTTACAGTGTGAACACAGCGGTGAAATGGCTCATTTGTGCCGTGGTGGGGGTCTCTGTCCTAGTCCCCCCACCCCTACTCTCCCCACCCGCGCAGCCCTCCCTCCCTCCCTGCCACCCCCAACCTGAATCAGGGCCCCCTCCAGAGCCTTTATCACCCCGCATAAACGTGCCGTCAGCAGGCCAGGGTTGTTTCGCTCTGTTTTGAGTGCTGGGGATTTGTGTACTGATTTGTGTGTGTGTGTTTTCTTTTCATTTATTTTCCCAGATGAAATGTGATCCAAACCAAAACAAATCCCCAGCGTCTGCTGAATAGATGTTCCTCCTCTCTGTTTCCCGACGTGCGGAATGGAGAACGCTGCCCGCGCACACTGTTATTAAGACACACGCAGGCCTCACCGCCGACAGCGCAGGCTCGTTTCTCGGCAGCCCTGGCCCCGGGGTGGTCATGGCACTCTGAACCAGGGCACGCGCTGCCCCTCGCTGATGCCCCGTGACCCGCCGTGGCGGTGGTTCTTCCAGGGAAGGGCACCCTGTTCACAGAGAAAAGCGTGCTTGGGGGGGTGGCAGGGAGGGAGGCGGAAGCTCAGGCCCAGGCCCCGGCCACCAGCACCACGGCCTGTCACAGCAGCCTCCTCCCGCCCTCAGCCCTCTAGTGCCAGCGTTTTGTCACATCTCCGGCTTCCTTTCTTTCGCTTCAGCTTCCATGTGACCCCCCCACTGCTGATATTCCACACGCTGAGAGTCAGCTGAGCTCAAACAAAGAGACCTTTCTCCTCTGCAGAAATCGCTGCGGCCGCCAGTGCCAGAATTCACAGCAGCTCTCTCTTGAAATGCGTGACATTTCCCCACAACTCCTTAGGTATACTTGGTGGGCGAAGTGCGTCATCTTGGTTTGAATTTATCGCACAGAATAAGCCATTTTCTTTACTTTAATGTCATCCCCTCGGTAACCAGGAGGTCAGAGGCAACGATGCAAAAGCAGCAAATTTGTCAGTGGAATGTGCAAAGCTGGCATAAATTTATCTTGTCCTAATCCCGGGCCCCTTTTCATGCGGTGATTTTTCATATGCATATGAGAATTTTCCGGGTTTGCTTTCTCACACATTTCACCATCCACAGACAGACGGTGGCTCTGTCGGCCCCAGGAAGCACCATGGCTCTTTCCCCTTCCTCTTGAAAGTGCAACGCGGCCACCTCCGCTTTCCTGATCATCTGTCATTGAAAACTCCGAGCGATGCTTCCCGTGATGATTTTCATGTACAGGGAGCATAACTGCATGTTCTGGGAAAAGGAAAAAAAGACAAATCAGTTTTTTAAAACTTCTTCAACAAAAGAAGACGTTGCCTGGGTGGCTCCGTGAGGATCCATCAGGGCGGCTGGTAACTGGCCCCTCAGCCGAGGCTCTTTCCCTTCTGGGCACTGGGGTGAAGTCTCCCCTGTACAGGCCCCACCCTCTGAGCCTCAGCTCTGGCAGTACCTACGCAAGCGCAGACTCACTGTGGGAACGCGTCGCTCTGGACGCCCCTGAAGCCACTTGAGGCAGGTGCGGGGGCTTCTCCTGCCATCTGGGGCCTGTCTGACCTGCAAGGAGCCCTTGGTGAGCCCCCATCCAGCGAGCACACGCAGAGGGGGCCAAGATCTCAGAATGCCAGCGCACCCAGTCCTCCCACACCGCTGGCCTGGCACCACAGAACGCCCCGGCTTGCTGACATGTGCAGCTCGGCCAGTGGCTTGACCTTTTTGCCCACCATGGCACCCGGGCTGACGGCAGCCTCATGGGTGGTGTGGCTGCAGGCAGAGCCCCCCATAGCACAGGGACAGACAAACTGCAGCCCTGCGTGTGCCAGGAGCCCGCCCTCCTCCTCACGCCTGCAGATGGGAGTCAGCTGGGCTTTCTGCCCCTCCACATCTAGACAGGGTGGGCTCCGACCCACTGGTCACACTGTGTGGGTCCTAAGTCCACCTGTGCAGGCCCTCGAGGTTCAGGGTCATCTCTCAGGGGCAGACATCTCTTGCAGCCCTTTCCCCACCAGCCCAGGTCATGCCCATATCTTTCCTAGTTTTTATTAGCATCATGGGACAGAAGCTACCACACCTACTCCAGAGCCCTCCCTGATCAAGGCTCAGGGGGACCGGACTGAGCAGCAGACCTGGGGACACAGTGGGGAGGGAGAGGCAGGTCACAGTCATCACAGCAAATTCAGCTTGGGCATGAAAGATGCTCCGTCCTACAAATCCCTGGGTTTTCAGAAAACTGCTTTGGTCCAGGGAGCAGCTTGCTTCCTGCCCCACTCCCCTCCAGCCTCCTGCCTCCTGATTGCCTCCCGGAATTCGGGAGTCTCCTCTCTTTACTGCAGAACATTCTAGCCCACTTAGCCCCTGCCTCCAAGCTCATCCCAGGCCCACCTGTAAACGCAGCACCCTTCTGGGCAGAGGAGAGCATTTGGGACCTTCCCTGCTCAGAAAGCAACCGCGGAGTGAACGCCATTTCCTCCTCCACTGTGCCCCTGTTTTCCTCTCACCAAGTTGACTGTTTTACCATTCCTATTAACATGCCTAATAGCAGAAAATGAGCAAATCAGTATGTTAGAAAAAGAAGACATAGCTGGCTTTGTGCAGAACTGGACTTTGTGGGTGGACAAGTGAAAGGACCAGGCCCGGGAAGCTGTCCTCCATTTGGAACCGAAAGGACAGAGCGCCCGGAACACAGAAGAGGCCACCAAGGCCTGGGTGTGTCCTCTCCGCAGCGAGGCCGGGCTCTGCTCTCCCTCCCCCATCAGAGCAGGCTGGGCCCACGAGTCCTTACGGAACCATCCTGTTACCAGCGCCCCCAGCATCATCTAAGCACAACCTGGAGATGCCGAGTGAAAGCCCCCACCTACAGACAGCAGCGAACCGTCTAAACGGCTTCTTCTCAGACACGGATCCCAGTGTTGGCATTTCTTGTAAAATTCTCACTAGAGAAGCCCACGATTCTCAAACATCCTAAGGCATTGCTGAGCCAACCCTGTGCCACGCTATAGCCACGTATAAACTTGACAATCCCGTGTCACTCGCATTTCAAAATAAACAGCTACTTCATAGCAGAAGGGAAGGGTGTGTCTGCCACAGTGACGCTGAGCCTCACGTCTCCTCCAGCTTTACCCCACTCGGGGTAACTAAGTGCTTCCTCACCAGAGAAGATTTATCTCCTGCTGGTTCCTTTCACCTGCAGTATACGGTGGAGGAGTCGCACGACAAGCTTGAGGTTCAGTCCTAAAGGAGCCCATGTCGGTGTGTCACTGCTGCCACAAATTGAAAATGATGTTTAAGTGGGCCGGGCGCCGTGGCTCACACCTGTAATCCCAGCACTTTGGGAGGCTGAGGCAGGTGGATCAGAAGGTCAGGAATTCAAGACCAGCCTGGCCAAGATGGTGAAACCCTGTCTCTACTAAAAATTACAAAAAAATCAGCCAGATGCCATGGCAGGTACCTGTAATCCCAGCTACTTGGGAGGATGAGGCAGGAGAATCACTTGAACCCGGGAGGCACAGGCTGCAGTGAGCTGAGATCGTACCACTGCACGGCAGCCTGGGCAACAGAGAGAGATTCTGTCTCAAAAAAAAAAAAGAAAGAAAATAAAATAATCTTTAGGAAAGAGTTTTGTCTTGAAGTCCCCTCTCCCTACACCACCGATATTGTTTGCTTTGGATGGCAACAGTGTACCCGGCCAAGGACGGCCTGGGCGCTGCGTGGGTGTCTGCTGCAGGCCAGGCTCCCGCCCGGAATCTGCCATAAGACCTTGCAGCCCTGCAGGCCTGAGAGGGGCGAAGCTGTCTGACTGTCAAGTATTCACACAGCAACATGGAAGGAAAGGTGCCACGGCCCTGACTGTCAGCTGTCAAGGCCTCACGCTTAACGATAACGTTCATCACCGAAGGCTCTGTTTTTGGTTTGAGACCATCTCCCCACCGTGGGCTTTCCCCTGTCGGCTGCTCCTGGGTGGACAGTCCCCCAGGTCGGTGGTTCGTCCTCTCCTCATCAGGGGTTTATATGTGAGTTTGTTGCTTCTCCGTGAACTCCTAGACTGTGGAATTCCAGACACGCTGGAGAGCAGCACAGGCGTTTTATAGAGAGTGTTCATCTCTTGCCCCAACAGGAAATCCCGTGCCAAAAAAAGAGACGCAGAACCACCCTTCCACAGCAGTGAACCGTGAGTAATGCAGACAGCAGTCAACACTTGAGACAAACTCCATAAAGTCCTGCTCAGATTTTTATTGTGATTTAAGTCAATTTGGCAAAATAGTTACTACATCTAATATTCCAGGGTAATGCTAGACAACTGAGCTATAGTGATGAAAAGCAGATATGGGTCCTGAATTCAGAGAATTTCCACAAGGGAGATTGTACAACATAATTTCCTAGAGACATAGAAGTGTCTAGACATCTATGAACCACTGAAGCTTCCTGAAGGCAGGCGACTGCTGTGTCTCAGACCAGCAGCATCCGCACAAGAGCACTGCCCACACATGAGCACCATTCACACCTGAGCACAGTCCACACATGAGCACCATTCACGCCTGAGCACCGTCCACACGTGAGCACCATTCACACCTGAGCACCGTCCACACATGAGCACCATTCACGCCTGAGCACCATCCACACATGAGCACCATTCACGCCTGAGCACCGTCCACACGTGAGCACCATTCACACCTGAGCACCGTCCACACGTGAGCACCATTCACGCCTGAGCACCGTCCACACGAGAGCACCATTCACACCTGAGCACCGTCCACACGAGAGCACCATTCACGCCTGAGCACCGTCCACACGAGAGCACCATTCACACCTGAGCACCGTCCACACATGAGCACCATTCACACCTGAGCACAGTCCACACGAGAGCACCATTCACGCCTGAGCACCGTCCACACGAGAGCACCATTCACACCTGAGCACCGTCCACACATGAGCACCATTCACACCTGAGCACCGTCCACACATG
>CAUYLG010027062.1:0-32526 GCA_963573385.1 Cacajao melanocephalus
ATATATATATATATATATAAACTTTTTTTTTCTTTTGTAAAGAAAGAGTCTCGCTATATTGCCCTGGCTGGTCTCAAATTCTTGGGCACAACTGATCCTCCCATCTAGGCATCCCAAAATGTCAGGACCATAGGTGTGACCCATGGCACCCAGCTTCCATTTTTCTTCAGTGTGGGCCATGCCTCAGGGCTTGTGTAGGGTTCAGGAGCAGTCCGGGGACACTTTGGATCTCCCAGCACCAGGACACAGAGCGAAGTAAATGCTGTCTGGTGGGAACAGTTGCCTTGGGTGGTCAGAGGCCCTGAGCTCCATTGCAGACCAGCTTTGGAGAAGCCACCCCACCTTTCTTCCAGCAGTAGAGTGGGGACTCCGCTTTCTCTTAGATATGTCTTTTAATGCTAGTTGGTGGACTTTTTCTTTTCATTGAACAACTTTCTGTGCTATTTGAGTTTTTAGTTCTATAGAGGCACCACTTTGTTTATCATAATATAGATATTTGGACATAATTTATGAAATACTATATAATCATATCACTATTGGCTCTGTGATGGGGTGGTGATTGGTGATAAATGGCTTTAGGGGCACTCTACTTCTGCCAAGTCTTTGTTCTCGGGCTGTGCCACTCTGGCCTGCACAGGAGGCCTGCCCAGCAGTGAAGCAGCCCCGTTGGGCTGGAGCCTGTTCCAGCCTGGGGCCTGTGGGCAGTTGGCTGTGGATGAAGTCTTTCCCACTGGGCTTTATAAATTGTTCTGTGGGGTCCATGAGAGCTGGGTGGGGAGCAAGAGAGTGATTTTATGGGCAATTTCCGCATACCCTTTGTGCGAGACCCCACACGTTGCCAGCTAGACAATGGTTTGCTTGCCGCTTCCACGGCCAAGTCCCGGACTGGGGCAGCCTTCACAATGTGAGATCACACCACAGTGGTGTGACACTTCCAGCGACCTGTGGCTGGGCAGAGAGGCCCTAGGATCTCACAAGGAGGTTGACTCCAGAAACTCCAGGAAAGAGGTAAAGTGATGCATCCCCATCCCTCCATGTGTTCTCAGAAGGACTTGAGCTTCCATGCCCGAAAGCCAACATAACTCGTTCTGTCAGGAAGAATCATGCTGTCGGAACCAGCAGTGCCTTTGCCATCATATAACTCAACTTTGAGTTTTACTTTAGAAGAAACAGGCTCTGAGAGAGGGGTGTCTTTCGAGGGTCACACAGTAGGTCAGTGTTGGGGCTGAGATCAGACATTTTTTTTTTCCCCCTGACTTCATGTGTCCTCTTTGAACAAAGGAGAGGAGGAGCCAGGGTTGGGAGGGATTGATGTCAGGCAGCAGGGCAGCTTCCCAGAGACCTGGTGCTTATAGGGTACCTGAGTCATTGGTGGTCTTCCTAGCTGTGACCTACCTCTGCCCTCCCTGCAGGACTGAGCCTGTGTTGCTGAGATGTCCTGGTGCCTCCTTGGAGGCTGCATGGTAGTTGGGGGCTGTGACGGGACAGACTGCCTGGTGCTGACCCATCTGGGCATTGTTCTCATCCTCTATGGATAGCTGCAGCAGCTGGGTGAGGGATGCTGGATCCGAAGCTGATGCCTGGACCTCCTCAGCCATCAAAGTTCTGAGCTCCTGGCTGCAGCATTCCCGGTGGCCTTTCCAACGTGGAATGAGGGCTGGCCTAGCCTGGGAGGTGAATCAGTGCTACTCACTGGTGTCATGAGCTTGAGAAAGTCTTTTCTGGGCTGGGTGTGGTGGCTCATGCCTGTAATCCCAGCACTTTGGGAGGCTGAGGTGGGCGGATCATGAGGTCAAGAGATCGAGACCATCCTGGCCAACATAGTGAAACCCCGTCTCGACTAAAAATACAAAAATTAGCTGGGCATGGTGGCGTGTGCCTGTAGTCCCAGCTACTTCGGAGGCTGAGGCAGAGAATTGCTTGAACCCAGGTGGCGGTGGTTGCAGTGAGCTGATATTGTGCCATTGCACTCCAGCCTGGGTAATAAGAGCGAAACTCCATCTCAAAAAAAAAAAAAAAAAAAAAGAAAGTCTTTTCTTAAGTGGAGCTTCTCTCGGAACCATTGCTTTGCCTGTGGGCACTTCAGGAACAGAGTGCTGTGGTTCAGCCCTAATCACAGAGACCCCACGTGATGTTCCCACTCCTGCCTGTGTCTGTCTTGCTGCCCTGACTTCGTGGGCATCCATGCTTGAAAGAGGCTGGGACTTTTGCCCTCTTGAAATTCTTAGTAAGTTTTGAACAAGAAGACCCACATTTTCATCTTGCATTGGGCCTCTTCAGTGATGTAGCTGGTCCTGTTCTTAGCCCCAACTAGTCTCCTCCACCACCATATGTTCCTAATAGATGACTAGGGTGGGTTAGGATGGGGGCAGAGCAGAGGGCATCTCAGCATGGTGGGGATAGTTGGTGGCTGGGAGGGGACAGGGTGGATTTTGGCCACCAGAGACTGTGAACTTGGCAAAGCTTCCTTGGCTGCCCCCAGGCCCTGCTTTCTGCAGGTTTTCCCTGGGTTCTTCATTCAGGCTCTTCACATTCTGCTAATTTCTCTTTTAAGACAGGTTCTATGGGGCTGGCCATTATAGTACTCAAGATAGGCTAGGTTAGGTAGCAAACTAATGCAGAAATACCAGTGGACTTATACAAACTTTATGGGCTGTGGAAAAGCAGGCCGCAGTCACCTTTTTACCATTTTTCTTTGCCCAACACCGTGTGGTCCATTTGGGAATGAGCAGCTCCTCAGGCTGCACTCAGAGTGGGGACCCCACTGTAGCTCACGAGAGATACCCAGTGCCCAGAGCCACGGTCCCCGTGAGGCAAGTCCCTCATCCCAACAGTGATGGTGGATCTTGTCCCACGTTTTCAAGACACCGCATTCCAGACCCCTGGTCTGACCCCCCTGGTTTGGGGAACATGCTGGCTGCCGGTCCATGGCCACTTGTTTGGGGTACTTGCCTGTCTGCTTGTCTGTTCCCGCCGACTCTCAGAGGCACTAGCCTTCAGCCACGAGGCAGCCAGAGCATTTGTGAATTACCTCATTTTGTTCACATTTACGTGGCCAAAGCCTGTTGCAGACAAAACACCAATAAAAGCCCAGGCACTGGGAAACCCAGGGCTGCAGAGCAGAGGAAGCAGGGTTGTTTTCATGGCCCAAAACTTGTGCCTTTTTTTTCCTTTTTTGGCAAAAGAGAAAACGAAATAACTTTAAAAACAATGTACAGTCCACATCTGATGGCTGTAGAATATGTACGGCCTTCACCGGCTTCCAGAAAATTATTCATGATCTATTTGAGCATTTGCTAGGTGCTGACACCATGTCTCCTCCTCACACTGACTCAGCCGCTACCTGGGGCCCTGCCCAGGGCTTTCTGGCCTGGGATCTTTGAAGGATCCCATACCTGGGCCAAGTAACTCTGTTTAGGATAAACTCTATGCTCAATTCCACAGGTGGGCCTGGGGCAGTGAAGCATTAGCAGGGCCTGGTAGTGGACCCCGAAGCTGGGCTTGATGATTTGGGATCATCAGTCATCCTGGGAACAATCCAGCACAGGTACCTGCCCAGATCTCAGCCAAGATCACAGGCCAAGCCTGGACTGTGTGGTTTCCATCTATGAAAAAGCCCTCTATTTGCATATCTTATGGTTCACAATTAGGAAATAATTGCCATTCATTTGCGCCCTCCACTCCCTTTCAGGATTCCTGTGTAGCACCTTTTACCCTTAAGGGGTCCTGAGCTTTGCTGAATTAGATGAAAAGAACTCTGGTGGGAAGATCAGGAGACAGCACCAACCCATTCCGTGGCCTTTGCCAATAACCTTCTCTCCATGGGTCCCGGTTTCATTTTCTGTTTTAAAAAGCAACGGCATTTGAAAAGATCACAGGGGACTTTCTTCAAACAAGAAGCCTCATATATAGTATAGATAAACTCCGAGCTGCTCTTTTGGCAGGCAGGGGCATGGAGAAGACACTGATGCCTCTGGCTGTAGCTTGCCCTGTCCCTATAATCCTCTTCCCAGCATCCTTTAAAGGGCTCTGTGTACTCCCCAGGGTTTCATCAAACATTGTTTGAAAACCACCAGGGTGGGTCACATGTAAGGACATCACGATGTATGGCAATTTGATTCTTACCCTGTCCCTACCTGAACAAAACAAAATAAACCCAAAATGGCACCAGAGCTCCCCTAAGTCCCAAGAACAAAGGAAAGAGATGGACTAGTGTCTTCACGGGAGCTTCCTCTCTCTCCTGTGTGGTTGAAACACTGGTGTTGACCATGTGATGACCTCCATTCCCTGAGCTTTCCCTTCTCAGCCAAGTGGGCTTGTTCAGGCCTTTGGGAGACCCATTCTCTTCAGGTTACCCTTCATTGACCTAGGGCAGCTGTGGCCTGGCAGGGTCCTGGTCCTCAAACATCTCATGACCAACACTTTGGGGTGTGTTCTGAAGGTCTCACAACTCTTCTGCAGAGTCCCGCCAAGCCATTCCACAGCAGGAAAAACTGAAGGAGACGAAGGTAGAGGGACTGAGGGAGGCACATACAGGCACTGGGGATTCAGGAGGCCATAGTTGTTCTATTAAAATTCTAGACTGATTGGGCAGGTGCCATGTCTGCTTAGATGATTAATATTTGTGAGTAAATGAAGGTATGGTGGGGGAAAATAGAAGGCAGATTTCAACACAATGGAGGAACATTTCTGAATTGCAATCATTCATGAGTCCTGGTCTCTGGCAGTGTCAATTCCGTGACCTCTGCTCCTGCTACAGAGAAGCCCAAGCATCAAAGTGCTGGATGGGGCCTTGGACTAGAATGGCCCTGAGTGTCCCTTCTCACCTTGTGACCTATCTCTCTCTCAATAGAGAAAGGGTCTTTCTCTGTTGCCAAGGCTGGAGTGCAGTGGCATGATTACAGCTGACTGCAGATGCAAACTCCTAGCTTCAAGTGATCCTCCTGCCTTGGCCTCCTAGGGTGCTGGGATTACAAGCATGAGCCACACGCCCAGCCTTGACCTCTTTATATACACCTCCCCAGCCCTGCCATAAAGGTCTTAGAATCTAGAGAAGAAAGATGGCCCTCTTTGGCTATGTCAAGTTCCCCGGGCGAAGTGACTTTCTTTGTCTTTGGAAAGCTGACTTCCTTCTGCCCAGTGAACCTGGTGAGGATCAGCCTAGGGAAATCTCTGCTTGTTAATGGTGTGGAGACTGAGCGGACAGAGATGTGTGTGTCCTGGGAGGCTCAGCGTGGAATGCTTCACTTGCAGGCGCCAATCACAGGTAGCCCCCCACTGGGTGGCCTAGTTTCCTCACTGGGTCAGTGCTGTAGATCTTGCTCTGCTGGGCTCACATTGCAAGTTTGTTTTCAATTTCTGGGTTGGGGAAGGAGGCCTGGAATTTTAGCTTGACTCTTCCTACCTGGGGTATTGCAGCTAAGCTGTTGGACACATCTGAACAAAAGAAAGTAGGTGTCTTTTCTGAACTCCATAGAAGCAACTAGCCTCTTATGTGATCTTTAGGGCTATCCATTTAGTGCCCTAAACTTTTGATAGAGTTGAATTCTAATCCCTGTAACCCTAGACACTTGGGTCTGGGAGGGATCTCCAAGCCACCTCCTACCCTTACCCACTGGAGGAATTCTTAGTGTGGTCTTAAGCAGGTGGTCATCCTCTGCTAGGATTGATCTTGAAGTCACCACCTTTTGAGATGTCCCACTACACCCTGAGCTGAGAAGATAGACATGGAAGCATCTTGCAACCTGAGAAGCAGTGAAGATGTGGCAGTATGATACCCCCGTAACCTGACGATAGCCGGTACTGCTTGGGTCCTGGCTCTGCCATCTGGGACCACAGAGCCTGTGTGCTCCCCCTAGCCCCATAGAGCTCTTCAGGATCTGCAGCCAGCAAGGGCCCTGCTAGCCCCTCAGCGACACCTGGGACTGCATGATGCTGTGAATCAGGATGCCTTTTCCTCTACTCAGGGAGGGCCACCAAGGCCACCACGTGAGGAAGAGTCTCTAGTCTCGATACCACTGTTCTGTCAGGATCAGAGTGCAAGGGGAAGAGAGAAGTATGCTCTGTGCTCTATCTGGTGGTTGTGAGTCTTCCTGAAGTCTGGGGAATGTTGGGTTCTACCTTGCCTTGGTCCAGAAGGGGCTGAGCTGCTGTGCTTCCGACCCTCCAGAGACACCTTTTCAGTCTGGACCAGATCTCCAAAGCATCATCTAATCAAGCACTCAAAAAGCAGCTAAAGCTGTGCTCAAACTGGTGGAAGAACATGAGAGTGAGAAGGGGCAGAGATCAGCATTTATTAAGCTCCTGCTGCATACTGGCTTCTTTTATGTAGTGTGTCGTTTAATTCTCACTTAACTCCATGAGTTAGTAGTGTTCTTGTCAATAAGGATTCTAGTCCTAGATAAGTAGGTGTTAAGTCCTGGCTACAGTGGAGTTTAGATTGATCTCAGCACTATGTGTTCTGAAAGCCTGTGCTCTCAGTTGCTGGACTAACCTGGCTTCATGGCCCAGCTCTGCACTGCTTTGAACAGGACTGCCTTCTCCTCTCTGGGCCTCCATTTCTCATTCAGAGCCATTATCCGTGAATCTCACCCCTGAGTTTTTGTGAGAGTGAATGTAGCTGGGAGGTGTTTATGGAGGCAGCGAGCCCTTTCTGACTGGACAGCAGCATACTTTAGAGCTTCTTGTCTGGGAAACAATCAGTTGCTGTGTTTGACTCTTTCTGCTGTCACCATCAGTGTGTTTCCCAATCAGAAAAAGAACTGCAGCTTCTCTGTGGGAATGGCGCTTCCTCCCTAAGCAAGGTGTCTCTGGGAAATGCCTTGGTTGGCTTACCCTTTGGTGCTCGCAATGTGGGGTATAGCCTGAGCCCTACAGAGCCCTAGGAATCCTCTGCCAGCCAGGCTGTGTCCCCAGGATAGAGCTGATGTGCTGATTTGCAGCCTGTGAGTGGAATTGTGCTAGGCTGGGTACATGGGGTACAGGCACTCCTGGCTGGGACAGAAGACATACTCAGGCAGGTCTCTGCCAGAACCCAGGAAATATGGCCTCTCATCAGCTCTCAGAAAAGAATATTCTTATGAAGCTCCTTTGGTGGAAAATACATTTTGGTGCTAGATTCCAGTGGGTTTATGCCTTTGCTGTCTTTCCATGTGAGTAGCAAGCACCTGTGCATAGATTCAACAGGGAGTTTGGAAGTCCAAGGTGTTCTAGCTGTGGGCAGAGACTGATCTCTCTGGATGTGCCTCTCCAGCATGGAGGGACCATTGCCTCTGGTGTGTGTGTGTGTGTGTGCGTGCACGCGCATGCACGCATGAGCACATGTGTGCCTGTGTGGGGAGATGACACCCACATAGGGGGCCCGTTGTGTGTGGTCCTGCCCATATTCTCATCTATATCCTTGGGCACACGTGTGTATCCATCACACCTGGGTTCAGTGCCAAAACTTACATTTGGACTTTGGAGCCATGTGTGACCACATCCGTGCCATGTGTGATCCTCAGTAGAGCTTTCTTCTGGTTCACTGGGGAGATTGTTACCCAGCAGGAACATCTCCTTGGAGGTGGGTACACAAGTGGTTCTGCTCTGGGGCCTCCCTCCTGGCCCCCTGCCAGCCCCAGTATGGAGAGGAAGGGGCTTTGTAAAGCCTCTTGCCTGTTGGCTGTCCAATATGCTTGAAAGGATACCAGCCTGATGAGTGAAGTTTTAGTAAATCAAGACCATGTGGTCAGCTCCCACTTGAGATGCTCCTAGTTTAAGAAATTGGAGGGTGGGAAACATTTTTGGCAATCGGCCCTGAAGCTTCTCTTATATCCTCTTTCTCTTTGCTCTTCAACCCCCAAATCCAAAAGAGTCATGTGGTTTATTTTAAAAACAGAAACAGCCCTGGATTGCCCGATCTCCAGGGCAAGAACATCTCTTCCCATCTTTCAGGTCTAACCTGGGAGCAGGACGCAGCCCTGGTGTGAGAGACAGAGGCTTGGGGTCAGGGACGGTGAAAGAGGGGGCATCTTTTGTGCTCATAGGGGCCAGCTGACATGGGGAATCCAGGCATTTGCCTGCAGTGCCTAGGGAAGAACAAGCTGGAGCTGTGTGGGAATTGGCTCAAGGTCATCCAAGGAGGCAGCACCAGGGTCAGCTCCTTCCCCCGCTCCTGCTTCCAATTTGGGGTTCTTTCTATTGAGAAGTCTCAGATTTGAACATTGGGATGGGGTTTGAAGAAGTAAAAGAGAAAGAAGAGGAAAGACCTTAGGTTATAGAAATGAGCTAGGGAATTCCAGGATGATGGGAGAGAGGAGCAGGGGAATGAGCTTATCAAGAATGAGAGAACTGTATGATCAGAGCTTATAGGACATGGCTGTGGTGTGGCAAGCCGGGAGTGTTTGGATCAAGTCTGCCCCACATTGTAATTTCATAGACTGGCTGTTTCTGAGGGTAAGAAGTCTGCAGGAGTCTAGGCCAGTGTTCTGTGGCAGTTTATATTGCAGGGAGCCTTGGGGGCTGGCGCTCAGGTTGGGGGAAGTTGGTGTTGTCAGAGAGATCTTGCCTTTGCTCCCCATCCAGGAATACATGGAACATGCCTGTGGATTGGGCAGAACTGGCAGTGTGAACTTGCATACATTCCTGACTCTTGCTAAACTGTGCATGGCTCTCTAGCAAAGGTGTGGGTGAGCAGGCAGAGCACCCTGGACCCCTGGGCTCGAGTCTGGGACCCACCACCTCCTCACCCAGTGACCGCTGGCACATTTGTTCCCTCCCGCAGGCCTTCCTGTTCTCATCGGTGGGTGGTCACAGTGCTCCTTGCCCTTCTACCCATGGCGGGCCCCCTTGTTTGTCTGCTCAGCTCTCTCTTCTCTGTTCTGGTAACAGTGCTCCCTTCTTCTCTATGGATGGCCTCTCTTCCATGTGAACTGAGTGCTCCTCATGGAGGCTGCCAGCTGTACTCACTCTCCTCTGAGCCCTGCCCATGATCAGAACGAGGTCAATATCTTATTCCACTCCTCTGGCCACAGTCATTTTCCAAGAGAATGTCAGAAAAGAACATGACCAAAATTGTTTCTGAACATATAAGACACCCATTGGGAAAATCCTCACCAATAAATAAGTGAGAGAGACTTGGAGGGGTGCTGAGTCCCTCTGCAGTGTGTAGAAGCTAAGAGCTGCCATTGTGCTGTTAATGTGACCAGATGTCAACCCCCAGGCTGGTGGGGACTGAGAAGCTATTGAGCTACAATAGGGTTGTATCTACTTGGGAACTTTTGCTCTCCAGGGGCAGAAATCTCAGCACAAACTAGCAAAAAGATAACTTATCAACTCCCTTCTCTTAAAAGGCAGAGGTTGGGCTGGTTTCAGGCACACCTCACTCAGTCAGTGTCACCAGGGTCCAACCTCTCTCTCATCTCTCCCTCTTCCTCACCTGCCCCTCTACTTCCTTTGAGTTGATGCCATTTGGAAGTCAGATCCATCTCTCAGGGCACTAAATGGCAGCCTTTGTTCCCAACCTGATATTCCTTCAGATTCAAGTCCAGTAGGAAATGTTAATAGCAGCAGTCTCTTTCCCAGAAGATTCTGCCAGTGTCTCATTGCCTCTCATTGTCTCTGACTGGTCGCCAAATTAATTGTTGTGAATGGGGAGCTGTGATAATCTAGTTGGTTTTTAGGCTTACATTATAGGCTCCAGCCCTAATTATGGTGAGAAGCTCCACCAAAACCCAGGATCTGAGATTGGAGGAGAGGATACACTTATCAGCAGAAGGGCAAGTAGATCTTGGAGGCAGAGGCCACAGGGGCCTCTCTCAGAGACCTTCAGCACTCAGCAAGCTGCCCACACCTCAGGGCTACTGTCACATTCTCTGTTCATCATCATGGATACTGTGACTGCTATGAGGTGCTTCAATACTTGTTTCCTGTGGGAAAAAGAATGACCACTAAAGAATGCCAAAAGCTATTGCTGGAGATAGATGTGTAGAGAAACTGAGTGGGTTAAGAAAGTGAGTATTTGAAGTTTTGGACAAATTAGGAGGAGGAATGTCGAATTCACCAGGGACTTGCTCCAATGGTATAAATGAATTTACCAGGAGTTCAATATGAAGACAACTCCAGGCATCTCCTGAAGCCATTTCAACAGCTTCTCTAATGGTTCAGAATGGCTCACCAAGGGGGAGAAAACTAATGGAAGCTGGAAAAGCAGTTACCTGTGATTCAAGAGAAAGCCTGGATCTGGTACAAACATTTGCATCTCCTTGACTCTATAGTTCATGGACATCTAAGATGCATCATTTATGGAAGCTAAGGGCCCACCCTTCGTTCTGTCATTTCTGCTGCAGAAGCAGTCTTGGTATCACACAGGAACGTAGTAGACTGTGATTTGTGCGTGTCCAGCACCTTGTTTTTCTACTTCAATGAGGAGTATCCCAGCTTTCCTTTGGGAGAAATCCCCTTCTCCCATGGTCATTTCATGCAGTTCAGGTGGGACCAGCAACCAACCCCCACCCACCTGCAGGTTCTCAGAATGAACACGTGACCCAGGGCTGAGGGCTGGTCAGTCTGCTTATTCCATCTCCTGGCCACAGTCATTGGTTCAAGAATGGGCAGATGGCTCAAGTCATTGTATCAGAATCAATCATGGAACTTCTATTGGAGCCACAGGGAAAGAGCCATTAGGGGGCTAAGCTGGTAGGATGTTCACTGAGAGCCACTGGTGGCTGCATTGCTATTTCAGACAGAGCCTGAGAATGAAGGCGATACAGAGACAAGCAGCGCCAAGGTTTGGTGAGAGATACGGTCCTGTTCACAGCTTCTGAGGGCCAGAATCAGCAATGCCTGAATTTAGACCTAGCCCTAGAATTTTCAGATACAGTGAGTTCTGTGTGCTTCTCCTTCTCCATCTCTCCTCCCTTCCCTACCCTCCCTCCTTCCCTTCCCTTCCCTTCCTTCTTTTTCCTCCTACCCGCCCTTCTTTTTGCCTTCCATACTTTTCCTCTTCTTCCTTTTTTTCTTCTTCCTCTTCTTCCTTCAGCCAGTTTGATTTACTCACTCAATAAATATTTACTGAATGACTATTATGTGTACTCTTCACTGTCTTTTTCCAGAACATCAAATGTGGCTGGGAAGTAACACAACATTTGTTATTTATGAAGCTTTTTTCATCCATTCTCTCATTATCCCCCTCCTGGGAAACTGATAAAGTGCATTACTTAGAACTCTGGCTACAGGTGACAGAGATCTAGAACCGCTATTTTGGGCTGGAGGGAGAGACTGTCACAACCCCATTCCCTGGTATGATTCTCATTCCCCTTTTCACCCCATCTGTCTCCCCAGAAGTCTCTGCATCCTTTCACTCTGAAACAGCTTCCATGTATACCAGCTCATTTAAACAGATTCTAAGAGCAATGACCAGCCTTCTACTCATGTGGCCAGAAAGTCTGTGAATTCCAGCTTGGCTTTAGTTGGGTCACCCTATGATGTTATGCTGTTATTTGGTGCAATGACAATGCACTGCCCACTCCCCCTGCCCCTGTCCATTTTGTGCACCACCATCTTGGGTATGCTTTTGCTTTCAATCCCTAGCGCTTGGAGCCTGCAGCTCTTCTTTGAAGGACTGCCCTCATGCCCTTGGGCTACTGGTGCTGCTTTGCTTTGCGCAGAAACCAGAAATGAGTGGTCAGTTACCTCTTCCTTGGACCAGTGACTGTGATGGGGGAGGGGTTATGAAAGCCCTTGCTGAAGGTTTATCAATCCTGAAGAGTCTTACGGCAGGATTGGATTCAGAGTGTCCTCTGTGGGTCTCTGCCTACAGTCAAACTCTATTTCTTTCTTTCCTCCTCTGGTTCTTACCAGTATCTCCTAGTAAGACTTCCTAAAGAAATCACTTGCATGCGAACTCTCATTTCAGGGCCTATTTTGGGGAATCTGACCCAAGAACCCAATTTTCTCCATCTCTGTGGGACAAGGAGAATGCTTGCTTCTCCAAGTGTGGTCTGTAATGGTCCACAGATTTCACGGACAAGCCACATCTGTTCTTTGTCATCTAGCCCCTGTTCTGGCTTGACCTGGGGGGGAAGTCAAGCAGTTAGCAGGGGAATCAGTCTGGACTGACAAGGTAACCAAACTTGTGATCTCTCTGCCACTTCAATTGTTTGTTTTAACTTCTCTTTGGCTGATCCAGCATCTTGGCCACAACAAGATCCACCTGGCTCCTGTGACTACATCCATGTTTCTGTCTGTGCCACCTGATTGATTAGAGGAGTCCCTTGGTCACCATGGGTGGTAGGGTGGTGCTTCATGTCCCTTTAGAGCTGGCCAGGGTGGTCTGTCTTCTGGACTGGCTTATTCCTTTTGATTTAGTCCCAACACTGAGCAAAGTAGACCCCAGTTAGGATCAGCAGCTGTAATTTTGTAAGATTTCAGCAATAATATGGCTTTAGATTATTTTGAACTAAGAAAACTCTAATGGCCTATTCCTTTCCCCAAGGCCTCCTGCATCAGCTCTCATGGGCTTGCTGGTAGAAGGCAAAGTCTTTTGAATGGACCTGGATTCTTGTATTGTCTCAACCACCACTTCTCTGAGGGTGTTTTGAAAGGCCCCTTCTTGGGGCCTCAGTTTCCTCTTCTGTAAAATGGAGGGTCAGACTTGATGTTTTTAGAAGGCCTTTCCAGTGTGGGCAGCCTGTCTCTGCCTGAGGAAAGTCTGCTGAATGTGGAGGATCACTGAAGTACAGAACCTGGGCATTCAGAGGTGTACATGGTGGACCCAGAGGAAGGGATCCCTGAGCTAGCAATTGATAAGGCAGCTGTGGCATGAGTCTTGCCAACAAGGAGAGACTCTTCTCTAGTGGGGAAGTGAAGAATGCAGATAAATGGACTGGGAATTATGAAGCCACAAATTAGTGGTGAAAGAAGCATCAAATTCAAACTTGGGGGCACAGGGGAGGCTTCATGGAGGAAATAATCGTACCATTTAAAGGGATCAGAGTTCATTAAGCTGGATCATGGAGTGAGTTGTGGATAGTGAAGAGTGGTGATTATCAGAGGAGAGGACAGAGAAGCAAGCAGGAACCAGATTATGCTGGGCTTTGTAAAAATCATCTTACAAAACATTTTGGACTTAATTCTAAGAGCATTGTTTTAAACAGTAGAATGACATGATCTAGTTTGTGTTTCAGGAAGATTGTTCTGGCTGTGGTGTAGAGAATAGACTGGAGGGGCCACACTGGAGGTAGGGAAGCCACATGGGAGGGTGTGGTTAAGATGAGCAGGATGAAGGCAGTGTGAGCTGGGGTAAGGGTGGTGTGGATGGAGAGAAGAGGACAGATGCTAGACAGTTAGGAGGGACCATGGAGGGAGTCACTTGCAGTTTTTGATTGGATTGTGGGGGTGACGGGAAAGAATGAGTCAAAGATGACTACCCAGAATCTGATTCGGGCAACCGAGAAGACAGAGGCACCAATTACTGAGATACAAATCGTTGCAGTCAGGAGTATGCTAGAGACTAGTGATGTGATGGGCATCTGGAAGTCTTAGGTGGGACATCTGAGTGAAGAGCTGGGTAGCTGCCCTTCTATTTGAGGAGAAATCTTAACAGGAAATATTTACTTGAGAATTATCAACATAAAAGTTAATTTTAGCCATGGAGTAGGTGGTATAGGCCAGAGGTGGAGGTTCTAATAATAATAAGAAAGTCTTAGGATGCTCTTAATCCTCTCAAGCCACAGCATTTAAGAGCTTGTTTGAGGACAAAGAGCTTACAATGGAGAATGTGAAGGGGCACTTGAAAAGGAGGAAAATGAAAACAAATAGGAAAAGAAAAAAGAAAAAGGAAAAAGAAAAAATTTAAAAAAGAAAAAAAAGGAGGAAAATGAGAAGGTGATGGTGTCATGGAAATAAATGTTCCCGAGTGTTTTGAGAAGAAAGGAGTGGTTGATTATGTCAGCTGTGGATGGAGACTCAGAAGTGCCAATGTCATTTAATGATTGGTGAGATTATTTTGAAGGAAGTAGTGGTGGCAGAAGTTAAGTTGGATGGGCTAAGGAGTAGATGGGAACTGGGGAGTGAAGGTAACCATTTTAAGAAGCCTGACTAAGTAGCAATGAGCATCCCTATCATGAAGATTGTGCTCTTGAAAAATTGTTTTCCACTGAAACAAATCAAGGCTTCTAGGAGAAATGGCTAATTCTGGGTCTGGGGAAGTAAATATGAGATAAATCTGGAATGTCTTGTCATACCAGATAGTAAGGAAGCTATTGAAGACCACAGGGGCTGCATCAAAGGGGCCAGGAGCCATTTTGGAGAGTCTCCTACTGGCAAAACATAGGAATCCATGAGTTTAAAATAATACTTAAAAAAACCCAAAACTACTTGGCCACATTGGAAGGATGATAACAAACAAATTGATTATCTTGACAACTGGATAAAGATAAGGAAAGAACCAAGTATTCTGCCTTTTCTATACCGATTGTGTACCACCATGTAACTAAATTATAAGAGAGGAGGCATCTTTTCTAGAAATATTAAATCTAGAATAGATAATAATAGGATTAGGAGCTAGGCATTGAGCATTGTTAGGTACAAATATTGCATAAAGACAACCATATATTAGATGCCTCCTGATGAAAGAAACCATTACCTATATCCTTAACTCAATGTATCAAATCTGAGCCTGATCAAGACACTAGACTCAGCTGCTAATTTACAGGAACCAATTTACAAGAACATGCGTGCACCATGAGTGTTCAGTTAACCAAACCCAAAGACCATGAGAAACCCTACAGGTCAGATGACCGTGGTTCTTTTACCAATACACTGTTAAAAATATAAAAGAAAGGGATCATGAGGGAACATAGAGATATTAAATACTTATAGGATATATCAAATAAGCAATGGGCAAGATTAAACTCTAGTGCCCAGGGATGCGCTTTTGATGGTACAACTACAAAAACATACAAGAAAGTGACCACTCTGAAAGTCAAAAGAGTGGTTCTTTCTTAAGGAAGGGAAAGTTATGATTGGGATGGAGTACAAGCGGCTTCTGGGGTGCCTGGAAAAATGCAATTTTTTTAACACCTTGACAAGGTTATTCATTAAGCTATAGCTTTCTATTGGTTTTCTGTATCTGTGTTTTATTCTAGAATTAAAAAGGTTAACAGTGTCTGACTATGAACGAGATAAATGAGTTTGAGGAGGTTTGTGGTGGTATCTGGGGCTGAGGAAGGCTGTTTTGTTTTTGTTTGCTTAAAGTCGGGGCAGACAGGAGCATGTTTAAGTGCTGATGGCAAAGAGCCAATAGCAAGACAGAGGAGCTGGAGACAGCCCATGATGAAGAGATGAGACACTAAAGGAGAAAATGATAGGAGAAAGAACACAAGGAAGGATTAGCCTTGGGCAAAACAAAGAAACTTTCTCCCCTTTTAGTGGGAGTGAGAAAGGAAGGGGTCAGAGAGGACATCTGGTAGGCTTCCTGGTAAGCTGCTGACAAGTGTCTCGTCCAGTGGCTGCCATCATTTCTGTGAATTGGGGATGAGGTCATCTCCTGGGAGTTTGAGCTGAAAGAGTGTGGGAGCAGAGTCAAGGGTTTGAGAATGGAGAACATTTGCACCAGCTCCTCTGGAAAATGAAAATAGTGTGGGATAAGTTGTGACCAGGCATTTTTAGTGACTCCAAACTGAGGGGTGAGTTAATTTCTTCCGTAGGGTTTAGCCACCTGATTTAGACATAGGGAACTGGAGAGTCCAGATGATTCCGGGTTGCAGTTTTGTGAGATGGTTGTAGTGGAACATCAATGGGACAAGGGTTTGATTTGAGAATATTGACAAGAGAAAGATTAAGGCATTAAACCCTGGAATCTCGGGTGGGTGGGGCAGGAAGCAAAGACTAGAAGAAAGGAAGAGAGAGAGAGGGAGAAAGAAAGAAATCCAGGCTGGTGGTGCTTGTGAGGTGGAAGAATTCACAAAGAAGAAGCATATTTATATGGTGAGAATGCATTCAGGTGAGTGAGCTGGAGGGATGTGAGGCTGTGGTTAGAAACTAGAGTGACTGAATTTAAGATTTTGGATGTTGAGAAATACAGATAAAGACAAGGCCTAGGGTGTAGCAATAGGAATGACAGTTAAAGTAGGGAGGAGGTGAAGATCACGGCTGATGAGAGGCTGGAGAAAGTAGAAGTAGGGGTGCTGACCAGGTCAGTCTTGGAGCTGTTGAAGTCACCTAGGGACCTTGGTTGGTAGAAATAATTGTTAGCCAGATCCTGGAGTTTTTAATGAATGAAGGGAATGTCTAGGAGGCTGGCAGACAGCAGTGATAGGGCGTGGTAGTGAGTAGTATTTCTTGACAGTATGAGCCTCCAAAGAGCCAGGATTTACATGAACAGAGTAAAGGAGTGTAGGTCTGGAAGAGCATGAGAGGTCAGAGAAGGTCTGCTCCGTCTCTTGACCTTTGCCAGCTTCCCCTTGAGGAGGCAGCAGGTGAAGCAGTGTTCTTGGGGATGGGGAACCATGTGCCCCATGACTGTTCCCAGATGGCCACGGCCTTGGGACTAGACACACTTTTTGGATAGCAAGGCTAGCCAAGTGTGGTCAGCCCTTTGAACATCTGCCAAGGATACACTGTTCCCAGCACCTGCCTGACATCTCCTCTGTGCTCGTGCCAATGGCCAGGCCTCCAGAAGTCCCTGCACAATGTTACTACATGTTTGATGTCCCTGAAAGAAGAGGGAACACATAATCATGATTTTAAAATAAACAACAGAAGACAAAGTATTTTGGTTCTTGGCTCTACCCTATGCTGGTGAAGTCATCTTTTCGAGTGGGCTCTGGCCACGGCGTACTTGGAGGCCTTTGAGGTTTGGCAATGATTGGGCTTTGTTGGCAGAGGGCTGGGCCTGTTCACAGATGACAACCTTCATCTACCATAGTCAAAACTAGGCTGGGGCAGAGGCCCATGCTGGGCTTTTCCCTTGTTGGTTTGTCTCTCTCTGTCTTCCTGTCTTTTCTGTCTTTTGGGGATGACACAGAGTACTCCATTGTCAACCAGAGAGAACCTTCCATGGGCTTGTCATCCAACGCAGGCCAAACTTATGCTGGGTGCGTGGTGGTTCTTAAGGATTATTCATACAAATGCAAAAAGGCAGAGGGCTAAATTCCGGTGCTGAAACTAAAGCTTTGAATGTACATCACCTTAAAAAGGCAGGATCCTTGGAAGGAGGATGATCATACAGACAGCACCCATCATGCCTTAGTGAGAGTTTTGGGGGCCAAAGGGAAGAGGCTGAGAAGGAGAAAAGTATGGAGACTAGAGGTCCCATGCCACCAGAACACATCTCATCACCATCTTTACTTTCCCCAGAGCTTAGACCACTGCTCCTGGAGGGACGGTTGCATTATGCGTGGGCTATTTAGGAGTGTATAGGTCTGATTCAACTTCAGTATTTAATCTTTTAATCAGAAGAAAATCCCCTACAGGTTACTAATGTGTAAGTTGTATTTAATAAAACTAAAAAGCATCTGCCCTGTGAAAATACTGTTAATATTTAAAGCCAAATGAGAAACTGGGAAAGATATTTGCATGATTTATGGCAGAGTTAATCAGCCTAATATACACAAGGCCATTACAAAGCAAAAGGAGAAAGAACAACCCACATAGACTAATGGAAAATTAAATGGGCAGTTTACAAAAGAAGAAATAAAGTGGTCAGAAACATGTAAAAAAATGTTCAACATCGCTAATGATGAAAAATGATAATTAAACATGAAATATCATACATTGCCTAATGGCGAAGGTAAACAGATCGGGTAAACAAAAAAAAGAGTCAGTATTAGTTAAGGTCTTGAGAAGTGCTTAGTTAATGGCAGTGTAAATTAGTCCAACTTATTTGTAAGGCAGGCTGACAAGTATGAAAATATAAAGTGTCCATATCCCTTGACTCAGTAACCTGCTTTGAAAAAGTTACCCTAGAAAGGAAACTGTTCCAGCAGGGAAAGTTATATGGCCATGCAGTAGAATGTTTATGAATTTCTGATTAATGAAAAACTGGAAAAACCCCTAAATGTCTAAACCAGGGGGCTAGTTAAATTATAGCTCATACTACAGAGGAAAACTATGCATTCATCAAAAAATGATAAAGTATCTTCAAATTCGTTGGGAGAAAAAGAGATATTCATGATTGTTTTTGAGTGAGGAAAATCCCAGACCTACCTAGGTCATGTAAGTAACTATGTTTCTAGGTGGATCTTGCTCCACTGTGGGCACATCCATTGGTTTATAACAACCATGCTAGGATGTCATGATCCAGGTGAGCAGCCGGTTAGTAGGAGTTTTAAGAAGTTCTCAGAACTCCAGAAAGAAAGGGCAAGCTAGAGGGTGTTGAATTCTAATGCACCTGACCTGTAGCAAATGACGTTCTGATCCGGATGAGTGGTGGTATGGTTTGGATTTGTGTCCTTGCCCAAATCTCATGTTGATTTGTAATCCTCGGTGTTGGGGGAGGGGCCTGGTAGGAGGTGACTGGATCATAGGGGCAGACTTCCCCCTTGCTGTTCTCATAATAGTTAATGAATTCTCATGAGACATGGTTGTTTAACAGTGCCTCCCCCTTCACTCTCTTTCTCCTCCGGCCGTGTAAGACAGACCTGCTTCCCCCTTGCCTTTCACCATGATTCTAAGTTTCCTGACACCTCCCCAGCCATGCTTCCTGTACAGCCTGTAGAACTGTGAGCCAATTTAATCTCTTCTTTATAAATTACCCAGTCTCAGGTAGTTCTTTATAGCAATGCAAGAAGGGACTCATACAAGTGGGGTTAGAAAGCTCTAGTCCTTGGCTTACTGGTTCTATTGTGGGAGGAAGCACCAAGTGTGTATCCTGGGTCCTAGCTTGGCAATTTTTGAAATATGACTGTTTTCAACACCTTAGGGTCAGTTTTTGAAAAATCTCTCTCCTATTGTGAATATATGGGGCTAAGAGCACAATCTCTGGAGCAACCTACGCAGGTTCTCATGCTAGCTATGTCACTTTCTATCCATGGGGCCTTGGATAGGTTATTTAACCATCCTTTACCTGGGCTGCTTCTCCTCTAAAATGGGAGGAGAGCAAAATAGTCCATGCCTTGTAGGGATTGAATGAGTTAATATATGGAAAGCACTAAGAACAGTGGCTGGCACGTCTTAAATGCTGTATTAAATGTTTCTATCATTACTTTTTGCCATTTAAAAATATCTTTCTTTTAACTAACCATAAAACACTCCTATTTATTTATTTATTTATTTTTGAGATGGGTTCTTGTTCTGTTGCCCAGGCTGGAGTGCAGTGGTGCCATTTCGGATCACTGCAATGTCCATCCTCCAGGTTCAAGCAATTCTCCTGCCTCAGCCTCCCTAGTATCTGAGATTGCAGGTGTGCACTATCACTCCAGGCTAATTTTTTTGTTTTTAGTAGAGATGCAGTTTCACCGTGTTGGACAGGCTGGTCTCAAACTCCTGACCTCAAGTGATCCACCCGCCTCAGCCTCCCAAAGTGCTGGGATTACAGGCGTGAGCCACGGCACCCGGCCAAAGCATTCCATTTTGGACAGTGTATTTTTAAAGAAGGACTTGAGTTGCATTCTCTAATATTTTTTCTGTATCTTCAACCCTGAATATTAAAAAGAAGGAAGCTTTTAGAGTGTACAGACACTTTCTGTTCTGTGGCTCAGAGTTTTCATTGTTGTCCAGTTCTCATCCATCCTTTCACTCCCATTGCATGCCAGCTGCATTTGATGCATTCGATCGCTGTCTCTTACTGAAAATCCTGTTCTTCACTTGGCTTCCAGAACAGCAGTCTCTCAGCTCTCCTACTGACTGGTCTTGTAGGACCTTTGCTGGCCCCTTTCATCTTCAAATTTTTAAGCATTTTAATGTTTCTCTTCTCAATCCACCTTAATTTCCTCAAGCATCTCACCTAGTCTCATGGTTCTAACACCCTCTGTAGGTAGGATGACCCTATGTCCTGGTTTGCCTGGGAGAGTTCTGGTTTTTGCTTGATGCTGGGGATAATTAGCACCACCTTTCAGTCTCAGCAAAAGCCCTAGTTTGAAAGCTAAGTTATATGACCACCCTATTGATAGGCTGAGGGCTCTTCAAATTTACCTTCTCAAAACCTGGTCCCCTGAACTCCAGACTTGCATATTCAGCGGTCTGTAATCTCTACTTGAATCTCACAAGGGACAAGTCCAAAATATACCCTTGGATTTTCTATTTCAAACATACGCTTCTTATAATTTAAAAAATACTTTATTCTGGTTGCTCAGGAAAAATCCTCAACTTTTTTTTTTTTTCCCCTCAAACTGCATACTCCAAGTCTTATGGGCTGTGTCTCTGGTGTGTATTCAGAACACAAAGAGCCTCTGGGCCCCTCTAGTCACTGACCTCTCTTTTTAGAGTGTATAGCCTCTGCCCCCCCCCTCCTTCCCATCCTTGGTGCCTTAAACTTTATCCTCTTCATAGCAACAGAGAGATCCTTTGAAAACATCCAGGTCTTGGCACACTCCTGTGGCTTTGCATAATGTACACAGGAAAATCCACAATCCTTGCATGCCTGGAGTCCCTGAGAATTTACCGCTCTGCTGCCATTTACTCTTCCTCTTGCTCACCTCCCTGCACTCTGGTGACATTAGTCATTACACTGTTTCTCAAACTGGCACACTCAGCCTCAGGACACTTGCACCTGCTGTTCCCTCTGCCTGTAATTCTCATCTCTGATTAACATACATGGCTCAATTTTTTTTTTCTTATCAGTTAGGGTTTTGGCCAGGTGCAGTGGCTCACATCTGTAATCCCAGCACTTTGGAAGGCCAAGGCGGGAAGATTGCTTAAACCCAGGAATTGAGACCAGCCAGGTCAACATAGTGACACTGTCTCTAAAAAAAAAAAAATTAAAAAATTAGCTGGCCATGGTGGCACATGCCTGTAGTTGTAGCTACTCGGGATGCTGAGGTGGGAGGACTCCTTGAGCCCAGGGATTTGCAGCTGAAGTGACCTATGATCATGCCACTGCACTCCAGCTTGGGCAAGAGTGAGGCCTTGTCATAAATAAATAAATAAAGCTTTCACTATTACATAAGAGTCTCTGCATTACTCTCTTCTCCCTTGCCAAGTTTAGTTTTCTTCATAGCAATTATCAGCACTTGATATATTGTAGGATAATTTGTCTTTTTATTGGCTGCTTCTCTAAGTAGGATATAAACTTCATGAGGTCAACTGTTGTATCTCCAGTGCCTGGAATGTATTAGATATTCATTAGAATTTATCCAATAGATTCTGAAAGTACATGCCAAGCACATAATTTTTTTTTTTTATACTTTTTAAGGTTTTCAATTTACCTAAGCAGTGCAATGTTTTTAAATGTTCATTGAGATGTTTTGTAATAGTGTTGTCCAATTTGTTCCTAAGTGTGTATCTTTTTGACAATTATAAAAGAAACTATTTATTTAATTTCATTTTCCAATTGTTTGATGCTGCTACCTAGAAATACAATTGATTGTATGTATTGATATATCCTCTGACTTTGCTAATCTCATATATTCTTGTAGTTTTCTGCCAATATTAAGTATTGATAATTAAACAATCAGATCATCTGTGGAAAGGAAAAACTTTCCTCTTCCCTTTCCAGTCTTCATGCCTTTTATTTATTTTCCATATTGAACTGGTGAGGACCTCCATTACTATGTTAAACAGAAGTGTTGAAAATGGGACATCCTTGTCATGTTACTAGTAGCAGGGGAGAGGTGTCAGTGTTTCACCATTAAGTATGATGCTAGTAGATTTTTTTTTTGTAGCTGCCGTTTATCAGACTGAACAGGGTTTTCTCCTGTTCCCTGTACACTGAGCGTGTGTGTATCGTAAAATCGTAAAACCTTAAGTGGATTTTGAATGCTGACAAATGCCTTTTCTCTACCTTTCGAGATAATCACATGGTTTTTCTCTTTTATTCTGTCAGGATGGTGAATTTCTTTGATTTTCAAATACTAAATCAATCTTGCATTCCTATAATAAGCCCACTGGTCCATGATGAATGATTCTTTTCATATATTGATGAGCTCTATTTGCTAATATTTTTGTTAAGAATTTTTGCATTTGTGTTCATGGAGAATTTTCTCATAATTTTTTTTTTCAGGCTTTGGTATATCAGAGTATGCTAGACTCATTAAGGGAGCTGGCAAATATCCCTTTCTCTATTTTCTGAAAGAGTTTACATGTGATTGATGTTATTTCTTGCTTAAGTATTTGATCAAATTCAGCGGTGGAATCTTGGGCTTGAAGTTTTTCTTTCTGGGAATGCTTTTGATAGCAAATTCAATTTCTTTGACATATATAAGGCTATTTAAATTTTCTATTTCACCTGGGTCAATTTTGGCAAGTTGTGCTTTTCAAGGAATTTGCCAATTTGAAGTAAGCTGGCAAACTTATTAATGAACCATTGTGCATAATATTTCTGTTATTATCCTTTCGATATCTGCAGGGTTTGCAACACTGTTAGTTCTTTCAAATCTGTTATTAGTAATTTGCATTTTCTTTTTCCTTCCTATGAGAAGTTTATCAATTCATCTTCTCAAAGATCTAATTTTCAGTGTTCTCTTTTCTATTCAATTGATTTCTGTTCTTAACTTTATTATTTCTATCCTTCTATCTATTTTGGGTTTAATTTGCCCTTTTTTTCTAGCTTAAAGTGAAACATTGTAACATAGTTTCTATACCTTTCTTCCTTTCTCATATAAGCATGTAGAGCTAAGAAATTTCATCTGTACACTCTAACTGCGTCTGACAAATTTTGATACATTGTTTTCATTTTTATTCAATTCAAAATATTTTCTAGTTTCCCTTTTGAATTCTTTAAAACTCATTTAGTATTTGTTTAATCTCCAAGTAGCTGGGGGTACTTCTAGCTTTCACATTATTATTGATTTCCAATGTAATTTTGTTGTGGTCAAAGAACATATTTTAATATTTAATATTTTGAGATGTATTTAGATCTGTCATGGCTCAGCATATGGTGAATACTCCATATGCGTTTGAAAAGAATAATGTAGTTGATAATTGTGGGTGTAGTGTTCTGTAAGTGCCAATTTGGCCAAGGTGCTTGATAGCATCATTCATATCTTTTATCTTTTATCATATCTATTTTCTGATTTTTTGTTTAACAGTTCTATCAGTAGCTGAGGAGATGATAAAATCTCCAATCTTCTTTTACTTTTGTCAGGTTTTGATTCATTTGTTTTAAAGCTTGTTAACATTTGCAGGCACATTTAGGCTTGTTATGTGGAATTAAACCCTTTATCATTACAAAATGTCCCTTCTTACCTTTGCTAACACTCCTTTTCTTGAAGTCTATATCTGACTGTGCATTTGCCCCTCCAGCTTGTTTTATGATATGTGTTTCCATAGTTATCATTTTCTTTCCTATTATTTTCAACCTATTTTTTTTTAATTTTGAGAATAATATGTTGACTTCAAGATACAACTATATTCTATATAAGATACAACTAACTCTGTATGTCAATATTTTAACAAAATGGCTCCTTACAAGACTAAAATAACCCACAGGCCATGAGGTTGGTTTTTCCTTTTTCCTTTTTTTTTTTTTTTGTTTTGTTTAAACAAATGTGCACCACGATGTTTCAACAAGTAAGACAAATGCCATGAGTGTGAAAGCTTCAGTTTGCAATATACCACATTTAGAACCCAGGAGAGGGGAATTAGAGGTGGTAGTTATTCTAATTAAACAATCAGGTAACTTCACTACAGGTTGATTTGCAGAATGGAAAGTGTCCATTTAAGTTTCTTTTTTCTTGATGATCAAAGGTCCCACATTGTCTCCAGTCTCTTTGTTGGGTTTTGTGTGAGATCCAGGACCTGCAACAATGGCAGTACATAGCTTTATCTCTGAAATCCTCCATGTCAAAAGCATGTGCTCTCTTGGAGTTGCTTTTCTGGATGTGAAGGTTTATTATAGCTTTATTTCGATGATCTTTAACATAAAATCTTTTGTAAGCTAGGTAACCAATTGCGGCTGTCCCAGCAGCAAAGTAACTGCTGCAATCCATTCAACTCGTACACTGGAACTGGAAGTCAGACTCATGGCGCCATCGCTTGCAAGGTGTATGCACTAGGATACTGAGAACAAATGGGTTCCTCAACCTATTTTTATATTTGTGTTTCATCTCACAGATAGAATATAGTTGAGGCTTTTTTCTTTTTTAATTCATCCCAGCTATATTGGCCTTATAATTGTAGTGTTTATTACATTTTCATTCAATATAATTATTGATACAGTTGGATTTAGGTCTGACATTTTACCATTTTTAGGTATTTGTTGCTTCTGTTTTATGTTCCACCTTTTCTCTTTTCCTTCCTTTGTTTGGGTTAATTGAAATATTTTAGTCTCTAGGAACAACAATGTGCATCTTTAGCTTATTATTTTTACCTAGAGTTAATAATGTGCTATATCACATAAAATGTAGACTGTTTGCTGTAATACAAGGAGCTCCTTTATCCAGCTCCTTTTCCAGACAGAGTGTTAAGTAATACCTACCTTCTATGAACAGCAAAAGAAAAGCTAATAAACGTTGGTTCTTGAAGTTTTGGGAATGAAGCCATTTCCATAGCATAAAAGCAGCAAGTGCTGATATAAAAGCTGCAGCAAATTATCCAGAAAATCTAGCTAAGATAATTCACGAAGGTGGCTATGATGCAGGACAGGTGAGCCCCAAACTGGGGCTTAGCCCCTGAGGGTTCTTGGCTTCTCCGAGGAAAGAATTTAAGGGCGAGCTTGTGGTAGGGTAGAAGGACACAGCTTTATTGAAGTGGCAGTGTTACAGCTCCATGACTGCTCTTGCAGAGTGGGGCAACCCCATAGGCAGAGAGTAGCAGCTTGAGACAGTTCTATAGTCACATTTATACCTACTTTTAATTGCATGCAGATTAAGGAGCAGTTTATGGATAAATTTCTAAGGAAAGGGTAGTAACTTCTGGGTTGTCATGTGATTGCCATGGAAAGGGGTGGTAACTCCTGATTATTGCCCTGCAATGGTAAACTGACATGGCACATTGCTGTGTGTGTCTTACGGAAAGCTGCTTCTACCCAGTACCTGTTTTAGTTAGTCCTCAATTTGGACTGATGTCCAAGCCCTGGCTCTGGAGTTGAGTCCTGCCTCCTACCTCTGCTACACTAAACAACAGATTTTCCATGTAGACAGAACAGCCTTCTATTGGAAGGAGATGCCATCTAGGACTTTCATAGCTAGAGAGGAGAAGTCAATGCCTGGCTTCAAAGCTTCAAAGGACAGGTTGACTCTCTTGTTAGGGACTAATGCAACTGGTGATGTTAAGTTGATGTCAATGTTCACCATACTGAAAGTCCTAGAGCCCTTAAAAACTATGCTAACTCAACCCAGCCTGTGCTGTAGAAATGGAAGAACCAAGCCTGGATGATAGCACATCTGCTTATAGCATCATTTGCTGAATATTTTAAGCCCACTGTTGAGACCTGTTGCTCAGTAAAAAGATTTCTTTAAAAATATTACTACTAATTGACAATGCATCTAGTCACCCAAGAGCTCTGATAGAGATGTACAAGGAGATTGATATTGTTTTCATGTCTGTTAACAAAACATCCATTCTGCAGCCCATGGATCAAGAAGTAATTTTGACTTTCAGATCTTATTATTTAAGAAATATATTTTGTAAATATATAGCTGCTATAGATTCAAGATTACTCTGCTGAATCTTGGCAAAGCCCATTGAAAAGTGTTCAAAAAGCACCATTCTAGATGCCATTAGGAACATTTATGATTGGAGGAGGTCAAAAAGCAACATTAACAGGAATTTAGAAGGAGTTAATACCGGTTCTCATGAATGACTTGGACGATTCAAGGAAGTAAGTACAGATGTGGTAGAAAGAGCAAGGGAACTAGAATTAGCCTTGGAGCCTAAATATGTGACTGAATTGCAGCAGAATAATGATAAAACTTCATGGAGGAGGAGTTGCTTCTTAGGGGTGAGCAAATAAAAGTGGTTTCTTGAGATGAAATCTATTCCTAGTGAAGATTCTGTGAACATTGTTGAAATGACCAAAAAAGGATTTAGAATATTAGATAAACTTAGTTGATAAAGAAGCAGCAGGGTTTGAGAGGATTGACTTCAATTTTGAAAGTTGTCATATTGTGGATAAAACTATCAAACAGCTTCACATGCTACAGAGAAATCTTTTGTGAAAGGAAGAGTCAATTGATGAGGCAAGCTTCACTGTTGCCTTTTTAAAAGAAACTGCCTTAGCCACATCAGTCTTCAGCAGCCACCACCCTAATAATTCAGCAGCCATCAACACTGAGATAAAACCCTCCACTAGAAAAAAGATTACTACTCACTGCAGGCTCAGATAATCATTAGCATTTTCCAGCAATAAAGTATTTTTTAGACATAATGCTATTGTATATTTAATATACTACAGTATAGTGTAAGCATAACTTTTATATGCCCTGGGAAACCAAGAAATTCATGTGATTCACTTTATTGTAATATTTGCTTTATTGCAGTGGTCTGGAACTGAACTTGCAATATCTCTGAGGTATGCTTGTAATGCTTTTGTAAGTTCATTCTGTCAGAAGTGAAACAGATGAAACGAATGTTAAGACATTGAATATTGGAGATTTTTTCACTGATGATAAAAATACAAATTTTGGTGGAATACAGTGTTATAGAGGAAATAATTTTCTACTAAACTAAGATATTTATAGACTGAGAATGTACTTGAAGTTCGTTGGGTACACACATACTTAATAACTGTTTCCAAATGATGTTTTTCTTCCCCTTTTAGTTGAATTACAAACTGTAGTTGTAAAAAATTAAGTAATTTTATGTGTACTCAGAAAACTGAACTACAAAATTTTGTGACAAAACCGATTTTGAGTGCAAAATAATAGTTTAGCATGACAATATGCACTTTTCTCTTTCCTGCCTATTGTCATCCAGATTTTAGGAATCTTTGAATTTCTAAAGAACTGCTTCATGAATCAACTTGTATCTTAAAATGTTACTATCAGAGATTACTACAAACAACTCTATGCACATAAACCAATACATCTAGAAGAAATGGATACTCTTGGGCACTTACACCCTCCCAAGACTAAATCAGGAAGAAGTTGAACCCTGAATAGACTAATAACAAGGTCTGAGGTTGAGGCAGCAATTAATAGCCTACCAACCAGAAAAAGTCCAGATCCAGATGGGTTCACAGCCAAATTCTACCAGACTTACAAAGGGGAGATGGTACCATTCCTTCTGAAACTATTCCAAACAATACAAAAAGAGGGAATCCTCCCTAACTTATTTTATGAGACCAACATCATCCTGATACCAAAACCTGGCAGAGACACAACTGAAATAGAAAATTTCAGGCTAATCCATGATGAACATCGATGCAAAATCTTAAATAAAATACTGGCAAACCGAATAAAACAGCACATCAAAAAGATTATCCATCACAATCAAGTCAGCTTCATCCCTGGGATGCAAGGCTGATTCAACATATGCAAATCTATAAACGTAATGCATCACATAAACAGAACCAAAGACAAAAACCACATGATTATCTCCATAGATGCAGAGAAGGCCTTCAACAAAATTCAACAGCCCTTTATGCTAAAAACTCTCAATAAACTAGGTATCAATGGAACGTATGTCAAAATAATAAAAGCTATCTATGACAAACCCACAGCCAATATCATACTGAATGGGCAAAAACTGGAAGCATTCCCTTTGAAAACTGGCACTAGACAAGGATGCCCTCTCTCACCATTCTTATTCAACATAGTAATGGAAGTGCTGGCCAGAGCAATCAGGCAAGAAAAAGACATAAAGGGTATTCAAATAGGAAAAGAGGAAGTCAAATTGTCTCTATTTGTAGATGACATGATTGTGTATTTAGAGGACCCCATCGTCTCAGCACAAAATCTCCTTAAGATGATAGACAACTTCAGCTAAGTCTCAGGATACAAAATCAATGTGCAAAATTCACAATCATTCCTATACACCAATAACAGATAAAGAGAGCCAAATCATGAGCAAACTCCCATTCACAATTGCTGAAGATAATAAAATACCTAGGAATACAACTAACAAGGGACGTGAAGGACATCTTCAACTAGAACTACAAACCACTGCTCAAGGAAAAAAGAGAGGACACAAACAGATGGAAAAACATTCCATGCTCATGGTTAGGAAGAATCAATATAATGAAAATGGCCATACTGCCCAAAGCAATTTACAGATTCAATGCTATCCCCATCAGGCTACCATTGACCTTCTTCACAAAATTCGAAAAAACCACCTTAAACTTCATATGGAACCAAAAAAGAGCCCACATAGCCAAGCCAATTCTAAGCAAAAAGAACAAAGGTAGACGCATCACACTACCTGACTTCAAACTATACTACCAGGCTGCAGTAATCAAAACAGCATGGTGCTGGTACCAAAACAAAGATATAGAACAATGGAACAGAACAGAGGTCTCGGAAGGAATGCCACATACCTACAACCATCTGATCTTTGACAAACCTGACAAAAACAAGCAATGGGGAAAGGATTCCCTATTTAATAAATGGTGTTGGGAAAACTGGCTAGCCATATGCAGAATGCTGAAACGGAACCCATTCATTACATCTTATACAAAAATTAACTCCAGATGGATTAAAGATTTAAACATAAGACCTTAACACCATAAAAACCCTAGAAGAAAACATAGGCAATACCATTCAGGACACAGGTATAGGCAAGGACTTCATGACTAAAACACCAAAAGCAATGACAACAAAAGCCAAAATAGACAAATGGGATCTAATTAAACTTAAGAGCTTCTGCACAGCAAAAGAAACAATGATTAGAGTGAACTGGCAACCAACAGAATGGGAAAAATTTTTTTTGCAAGCTACCCATCTGACAAAGGGTATCCAGAATCTACAAATAACTAAAACAAATTTACAAGAAAAAAAAAACCCATCAAAAAGTGGGTGAAGGATATGAACAGACACTTTTCAAAAGAAGACATTTATGCAGCCAACAAACATTTGAAAAATGCTCATTATCACTGGTCATTAGAGAAAGGCAAATCAAAACCACATTGAGATACCATCTCATGCCATTTAGAACGGCGATCATTAAAAAATCTGGAGACAACAGATGCTGGAGAGGATGTGGAGAAACAGGAATGCTTTTACATTGTTTGGTGGGAGTGTAAATTAGTGCAACCATTGTGGAAGACAGTGTAGCAATTCCTGGAGGATCTAGAAATAGAACCATTTGACCCAACAACCCCATTACTGGATATATACCCAAAGGATTATAAATCCTTCCATTATAAAGACACATGCACACATGTGTTTGTTGTAGCACTGTTTACAATAGCAAAGACTTGGAACCAACCCAAATGCCCATCAAGGATAAATTGGATAAAGAAAATGTGGCACATATACACCAAGGAATGCTATGTAACCATAAAAAAGGATGAGTTCATGTCCTTTGCAGGGACATGGATAAGGCTGGAAACCATCATTCTCAGCAAACTGACACAAGAACAGAAAATCAGACACTGAATGTTCTTACTCATAAGTGGGTGTTGAACAATGAGAACACAACGACGCAGGGTGGGGAACATCACACACTGTGGTCTGTTGGGGGTTGGGGGACTAGGGGAGAGATAGCAGGTGGTGGAGAAGTTGGGGAGGGATAACATTAGGAGACTTACCTAATGTAGGTGATGGGGGGTTGGAGGCAGCAAACCACCATGGCGTGTGTATACCTATGTAACAATGCTGCAAGATCTGCACATGTACCCCAGAACTTAAAGTATAATAATAACAAAAAAAGTTGTAGAATTTTTGTGTAAACAAATTCTCTAAATTTTGGTTCATTTTGTTTAAAACCAGCTGGAGATATTTCAACAAAATTAAGTAAGTAGTTCATCCTAAGACATCAGCTTTTGAATCTTTTTTTGAATTGTGACTATTAAAAACAAGCCCTGTAAGTAGGAAGACACTGAGATTTATCTCTACAAAAGCAATAGAGGAGCTGAAAAAAATTAAATTACAAGAGTGACAATGGTGTACCACATTTAATACTGAAATTTTTTAAGATGATCAACATAAAGATTAATTTTGTAAAAAAAGTTTCAATATACATTTCTTTTATTAAGAATGAAGTTGAGTATATTTCATATTGGTTAACTGTGTTTCCTTGTCAGTGATTATTTGTTTATATATTTTTTTCACTTTTTCTGTTGAGTAGAAAGTCTTTTTTCTTCACAATTTCCAGTATCTCGGTCTCTTTTTCTAGTTAGAAAGGATCATTTTATTTTATGGGTTTGAAACTTTTTTTTTCTAACTTTTATTTTAGATTCGGGAGTACATGTGCAGGTTTGCTACTTGGATATATTGAATCATGCTGAGGTTTGGGGTATGAATGATCCGGCCATGGAGGTGCTGAGCATAGAACCCGACAGTTTTTCAGCCTGTGCGCACCACCCTTTCTCCCACCTCTAGTAGTCCCCAGTGTCTATTGTTGATACCTTTACAACATATTTTTTTGACTTGATGTACAGAAGTCTATATTATAGTTTTAGAAGAAATTTTATTTATTTTTTGTTTTTTTGAGACAGAGTCTCGCTCTGCTGCCTGGAGTGCAATGGCGCTATCTCGGCTCACTGAAACCTCCGCCTGTCAGGTTCAAGACATTTTTCTGCCTCAGCCTCCTGAGTAGCTGGGATTACAGGTACCTGCCACCACACCTGGCTAATTTTTGTATTTTTAGTAGAGACAGGGTTTCACCATGTTGGCCAGGCTGATCTCGAACTCCTGATCTCAAGTGATCTGCACTCCTTGACCTCCCAGAGTGCTGGGATTATAGGCGTGAGGCACTGTGGCCAGCCAGAAATTTTATTTTTAAAATTAGTTTTTGAATAGAATAATTTTGTGGTCTATCAATAAAATAAAATCAATTTGCTAGTCAATACATAAATCTTTTGAAAATTATTTAGTTTTTCTTACTGTTTTTCTTACTGTTAGATCCTCCTTCCACTCTTAAAAGTGTCCCGAGTGTCCTGAGTACTGCCTGCCAGTACTCAGAATGCCGAGGCAGGAGAATCATTTAATGAGGGAGGTGGAGGTTGCAGTGGGCCGAGATTGGGCCACTGCATTCTAGCCTGGGCAACAGAGGGAGGCTCCGTCTCAAAAAAAAAAAAAAAAAAAAGTCCCAATTTGGATGGTATATTATATGGTTGCCCATGCATTGTGTTTGCCATTAGCAGAATTCATGAATATTCTCATGTTCCATCTTTCAGGTGGATGGTAGTTTTGTATTTCTTTGCTCTGCTTATAATCAGTTATGGCTGTATGACATACTTCAGCCAGTGAAAGGTGAGCAGAGGTAATGTGTGGCATCGCTAAGAGGCAGCTCATGCTTACCCTCCTCTTTCTGCTGCAGTGATCATGGAAGTATATGTCAAATAGAAGCTTCTGTCAGGTTGCAACCCTAATGGTGATGGCCTGGAGCACAACTCCTAGCAATGCTGAGTGAGAAATAAATAAAGGAGTCTGATAAATACATTCACACATAGATCTTTGTGCTGTTAAGCCACTCAGATATTGGGATTATTTATTATGTAGCAAAACTTGACCTACCCTCATTGATAAAACTTTTCTTTTCATTAAATAATTTATTACACTTTAAGTTCTGGTGTACATGTGCAGATCGCGAAAGATTGTTACATAGGTAAACACATGGCATGGTGGTTTGCTGCATCCATCCCCCGCTCATCTACACTAGGTATTTCTCTTAATGTTATCCCTCCCCAGTCCCTCCACCCCCTGCTATCCCTCTCCTAGCCCCCCCACCCCCCCGTTGGCCCCAGTGTGTGATGTTCTCCTCCCTGTGTCCATGTGTTCTCATTGTTCAACACCCACTTATGAGTGAGAACATGTGGTGTTTGGTGTTCTGTTCTTGTGTCAGTTTGCTGAAAATGATGGTTTCTAGCTTCATCCATGTCCCTGCAAAGGACATGAAGTCATCCTTTTTATGGCTGCATAGTATTCCATGGTGTATATGTGCCACATTTTCTTTATCCAATTTATCTTGATGGGCACTTGGGTTGGTTCCAAGTCTTTGCTATGTAAACAGTCACAATGAACATACGTGAGCATGTGTCTTTATAATAGAACAATTTATAATCCTTTGGGTATATACCCAGTAACAGGATTGCTGGGTCAAATGGTATTTCTATTTCTAGATCCTTGAGGAATCACCACACTATCTTCCACAATGGTTGCACTAATTTACACTGCCACCAACAGTGTAAAAGCATTCCTATTTCTTCACATCCTCTCCAGCATCTGTTGTCTCCAGTTTTCTTAATGATCACCATTCTAACTGGCGTGAGATGGTATCTCAATGTGGTTTTGATTTGCATTTCTCTAATGACCAGTGATGATGAGCATTGTTTCATATGTTTGTTGGCTG